>OX578153.1:27960714-28265714 GCA_951213105.1 Amaurobius ferox
ATCTTATTGTGTGCTTTCTTTCATGCACATAAATATCATTATAGAATAACGTATTTTTTTATTTTTTTTACTACAATATTTTGTATGCATGCAACAAACAATTAAATATTTTCATTCGTTTTATAAAAATGCATGTCAGAATAAATATTAGTTATGCTGTAGAAATGTGTAAAACTAACTTCGCAATTTTAGCTATACAGAGTATTTCTAAACGATTGCACGATTAAATGTATCTTGAACGATGGGTTACAGACCAGTGATTCCAGTTTAATAAATCTGTTGTGGGCAGCACATAACTTTCCTTTATGTAATGCAATTAATTTACTTCTTTCACAGTGAATTAAACGATTTATGAGATCTACAACACAATGTTTTTTTATGTTCAATTATACATTTGGCGTTTTTCCTGATAACAACATGTAAAGCAGTTCTACATGTCCAATTAACCTTTTGCTTACGGGTGGGACAGCGTCAATCACAAATGAAGAACCTCTCAAAAAGACAGGTATTTGACATACCCTATCCCAAACAGTTCGATCCCCCCTTTGCAGGCATTGGCGTCCATCGCCAATGGCTGCAAAGAGGGATCGAACTGTATGGGATAGGGTATGTCAAACACATGTCTTTTCAATAATCCCGTATGAATCGTACTATACAGAATCACTTTAGCAATGATGATTTAATACTTTCTCCCACGAGGTATAGAGAAAGTATTGTTTTCATAAAAATTTTTGATTTCGAGATTTTGATGCCAATATATGTTTCAAGATCTCCAGAACACATTTTGGCTACTTTTAAAGTCATATCCGTCTCTCCGTCTACGGTCGATTTCTTGTGCATAAAATAGCCGCTGCAAATATTAATAGCTTTGCGCGTAGCTTTATAATCTCTTTTCTTTATGTAAAATCCAGAACTAGATAGAATTTTTTCTTTTTTAATTCGAGCGAAAACTTTGAAATTTATTCGAAATTTTATACTTTTTAACATGGCAGCAGAGGACAACATTTGGCAGATTGTAATCAGTATTTGGCTGATTGATTTCAATCATTATAATTAAAAATAGCAGCGATATAATTCTTATGTTAGTGACGTCATCAGCCCCCTTAAGAAGGGTGGAGGCAAGTTACTCCCCTGGGTGGTTCATTGTCCTACTTGGTATCAAACGAAAGATATTTCCAAACCCATAAAATGAAGAGTAACATGTTATAAATATGATCATTTGGATCAATGATACAGATTATGAATTCTAGTATGAGAAAAGTGGAAATAGAGCCACTTTCCAATTAATTATTATATTTACTTCGAGTTTATTATTGTCTTTGTATAGTTGTTGTTGTTACATATGGCTTTAATGGAAATCAACCCATTGCATAACTGGCATCTCGCAATGATACAAAGGTAGAAAACAATTAAATAAACTAACTAAACACAAAACAAGAATATTACAAATCAGGCAAACACAAAGCCCAAATGCTGAGAAATACCATCTTTTGTGTGGTTGATTGCTTTATATGTTTCAGCACTGTATATTTCAACACTTCAGCTTGTCCTGTAGTGCTTCAAATAAATTATTATTATTAAGGAATTTTACTGGTGTCAACAATATTACCGCAATTGCTTCATCACTAAATATAAACATATGCAAAATATCTACAAAATTATTTTGAATAAAACAATTATTTAATAATAAACACCTTATTTTATCTCACCTTATTTTTTCTGTCTGTTTATCTACCTATCTATCTCTGGGTAATGCTTGGCGAAATTTCGATGTCAACATTGGCGGAATATCGTCAACTTGGCGAGATTTTTTAAATGTTGCCAAATTGACCAAAATGTCTCCGAATTGATAAAAATGTCGCGAAATAGATAAAAATGTAACCAAATTGATAAAAATAACGATTAATTGATGAAAATTCAATATCTTGGAAAAACAATAAAAATCTACTATTAGAATAACCTATTTCTCCATCTGTAACGCTTGGCGAAATTCTGCCGACGAATTTTGGCGCATATCGCCAACTTGATGAGTCTTTTGAAATACTGCTAAACTGACGAAAATGTAGCCGAATTGATAAAATTGACGCTAAATCAATGAAAATGACGACTAATTGATGAAAATTCAATATCTTGGAAATAACATAACAAACGACTGTATGAATAACCCATATCTCCGCCCGTCCGTAATGCTTGGCGAAAAATTCGGCGGGATGTCGCGAACTTGGAGACTTTTTAAAAATTTCTAAATTGACGAAAATGTCACCAAATGGATAAAAATGTCACCAAGTTGATAAAAATAGCGCTAAATGGGAGGCACTGTTTCGAAAATTTTTAATTTCGTCACATGACGGGCATACCTTCCAGTTATTTAGTAATACGAAAACCTGAGTCAGTCATTCACTTGTAGCATTCTATTTTTAATCTCGTATTCTTAAAGATAAACCTTGCTATCTGAAATTTAGATACAATACATTTCATGAAATATTTTTAGGCATGCAGCAATTTTTTGGTCCAGATTTCCAAATACTTTCCCGAATGACATTATGCTCGAAATTTTGTATATATTTTGTATGTATCCATCTAAAAGTTTTTGTTGTGTATGTGCAGAATGAAAATTGAATACACCGTTTGTTTTATATTTTTCCTTTCACGCACTATTTGCATATTCAAAGTGAATCGTTTATATTTATAAAGTAAACTAAATTCTTATTTTTTATGGAAAAAAATAATCTATTTGTAAAAGATCTGTATCATTTGAAATAAAGACCCACTCAATAAGTCTCCGGTCTAACTAAGAAAAACAATTTTTTTTTTAGAAATTCTACTTTATTCATCAACATACTCTCTTTCAAGAGTGATACATTCATTCCAACGCTCCTCTAACTTTTCGATGCCTTTTTTGTTGAACGATTTGTCTTTGCTCTCAAAATAGGCCTCAGTTTCGGCAATCACGTCTTCATTTGAGCCAAATTTCTTTCCCTGGAGCATTTTTTGATGTCTGCAAAAAGCCAGTAGTCGCTGGGGGCCAGATCTAGAGAGTACAGTGGGTGAGGAAGCAATTCGAAGCGTAATTCATATAATTTAACCATCGTTTTCATCGACTTGTGGCACGGGGCATTATCTTGGAACAGCACTTTTTCTTTTGCATATTAGGCCGTTTTTTCTTGATTTCTACACTCAATCGATCCAATAATGCCTTGTAATATTCGCTATTGATAGTTTTGCCTTTCTCAAGATAGTCGATGAACAAAATACCATGAGTGTCCCAAAATACGGATGCCATAACCTTGCCAGCTTCCTTTTGGGTCGCTTTGGACGACTTTCGCCGGCTGCTGTTCACTCAGCTGACGATCTTTTTGATTCAGGTGTGAAGTAATGGATCCATGTTTCATCCATTGTCACTTACCGACGCAAGAAATCCTTCTCATCTCGCTTGAACAGCTCCAAACAACGCTCTGAATCGTCGACGCGTTGTTGCTTTTGGTCCGGTGTGAGCAAACTCGGCACCCACTTCGAAAGCAACTTACGCATGCTCAAATTTTCGTGTAAAATTGTAAACACACTACCTTCTGATATCTTTAAGGTGTCAGCTATCTCACGCAACTTCACTTTACGGTCTTTCAAAACTATTTTGTGGACTTTTTTTATGTTTTCCGGAGCAACTGCCGATTTTAGGCGACCAGAGCGTTTAGCATCATCGGCGTTTGTACGACCGCGTTTAAATTCTTCATACCAGTCAGTGATAGTTGATTTCCCTGGTGCAGAGTCTCCATAACGCTTATCAAGCCACTGTTTGGCTTCAACAGTATTTTTCCCCATCAAAACACATTGTTTAATCAACACACGAAATTCTTTTTCATCCATTGTTTTGAAAATTACAAAACTGGAGTCACTAAAACCACTGTAACCTATAAACTAATTGTCAGAATGTCATGAAATTTTGACACGTGTCGTTTGAAGGTTGGTACTATCCAGAAATCATATGGGTCTGTTAACAGTGTTGCCATATATGTGTCAGACCGGAAACTTATTGAGTGAAGTGTTATCTATCAAATGCATTTTGCCTAAATGGATGCATACGTAGTAAACTGGATCGCAAGGTAAAATGCAGAACACATAAAGGTAAAATAGCATGCGTACGTTTCAGAAATCTATAGATTTAATTCTTCAGCGAAAATATCCTGGACCAGAATACCGAAATGAGCGCAGACTAAGTCAATGAAACATAATCTGTCCCAAAGACATATCACAATATACACTAAAACATTTATAAACATGTTACTGAAAGTTTCAGGGGAATCAAAGGTGCGTAAGGCTCCAATAGTTCTGATAATACATATATATATATATATATATATATATATATATATATATATATATATATATAAATATATAAATTAGTAAATCCAATGTTAGAATTTATGTAGTAACTCATAATACACTATTCCAAAATTTTCTACAAAATACAAAGAAATAAAAGAAATTAAGACATAAAGAGGAAATAATAAAGCGTAATGAAGGTCATAAAGACAAAGACAATCAATAAATTTCAAAAATGAGGAATGAAAATAGGAAAACAAAAAAATCAAGCAAAAAAGCTTTCACATGGAAGAGCTTTAGGCTTAAGATAAGTTCATTTCGAAAAAATTCTCTTCAAGTCCATATATCCCTTCGAAATGAACACAAAAATGCCTGTTTCTAAAACACAAGATAGATTTTATCTATAAACTTGTGTTATATGGACGACAAGCATATAGATTGGAACAATAAAGGAAACATAAATACCTTAAAATACACTTCATATATATATATATATATATATATATATATATATATATATATATATATATATATATATATATATATATATATATATATACAAAAATAATGTTTCGGCAGACGATAATGAGCTGCATATTTCAAAAATGAAGCTAGAATTTTCATAAACATTTGTGATTGGGAGGCTTTTCTCATCAGTAGGCCGAAATGATCAAAAAAGTTAATGGAAAAAATGAACAAATATTGCAGTATGTTTTACAGTGTAGTGACGGAATGCAGTGTGACTAAATAGAAGTAAAACGAGAGCAAATTAAAGAGACAAGGAACAATGAACGTGAGAAAAATAAAACGTCAAAGAAAGATGAACATGAAAACTTTTTCTTCCCATGTTCACGTTCATTTCAATGAATATGAACAAGGAAATAATTCTATCTTTTCGTGATCAAGAGAAAACGTCAAGGAAAAATGAACATAAAAGTCAAATAAAAATGAACATAAAAATCACAAAATCTGATGTGGGCAGCACATGACTTTCCTTATATAATGTAATGAATTTACTACTTTTACAATTTAAAAAATGTTATTCTTATAGTAGATACTTATATTCTTACCAAGATATTGAATTTTCTTCAATTAGTCGTCATTCTCATTGATTTAGCGCCATTTTTATCCATTTGGCGAGTTTTTCGTTAATTCGGCAACATTTAAAAACGTCGCCAAGTTGGCGACACTCCGCTGAATTCGTCGTCAAAATCTCGCCAAGCGTAATAGACGGAAAAATAAGTTATTCTTACAGCAGATAAATGACTATTTGCGTTCAAATACAAAAGTATTACTCAAAGTATTTTTTCTCGTGAATGGAACGAGTTAGATCCACGAGAATGATATCATCCAATTTATCGCATGATATTACATATGAAAAGTGAACATGTTTCTTAACAGTTAATATTTTTTTTTAGTTTATGGGATTTTTTGATGAATTTATTTGAAAAATGTGCAATATCTTGAGAACGGTTCCCGCTAACGTTCTAAAGTTTATGTCAATCGTTTTCTAAGGAAAAATTACATACGAAATGTCTATTTGCGTAACTTTATTAAAGGTTTTGGTTCTTCGATGATTTTTTCAAAATTTCACTCGAAAATTTAGAGGGGTTCTGAACATTCGATTGTGTTTTAAAACAATAGGCTTCCAGTATTCACAGATTGTGATTTTTGTATCAAATTTCATTCGAATCGCTCCATTCGTTCGTAAAATGTCGTCTCCACAGGCTCACTGACACACACACACACACACATACTTTCACACACACACACACAGACAGACATCACTTCAAAAATTTTCGATTCGTGATCAGGGATGCTAGAAACGTGCTCTTCCGTCCAAAACTCGAATTCGAATTTTCGACCCCGTCACAATTCTTTCCTTATACATTATGTATATAAGGAAAGTAATAAAAATGAACATGAGAAACATTTTGTTTTATTATGCATACTATGTAATATCCTATGAATAGTATTTAACATTACGTTCAAAATGCCTGTAAAGTTATATTTAGCAAAACAATAAATTATTTAATAAATCGAAAACCTTTCCTGAATTAGTTATTCTCTCTCTGTATTCTATTTATAAACCGGCATTCAAAAAGAAGAACGCTTTTATCTGAAATTTAGATAGAGTACGTCCTATAAAATATTTTTATGCATGCAGCATTTTTTAGCCCACGATTTCCAAATACTTTTCCGTTCACTTTAGCAACAGCATTACGCCCGGAATTTTGTATCTTGTGTATCTGTCTAAAAGCATTTGTTCTGCCTGCAGAATGAAAATTGAATATACGGCTTGTTCTCTATTTTTTTTTCTTTAACGCGGTATTTGCACACAGAGTGAATCGTTAATATTTATAAAGAAACTAAATCCATATTTTTCTGTGGAAAAAAATATATTCTATTGGAGGAAAAGTTCTGTGATACTTGAAATATGTATCAAAAACATTTTGCCAAATTCAATGGTCATTTACAGAAGTTTGCAAAGCTTTGCATTTTATGGTATGCGTGAATTAAATATTTTACATAAAATTTCTGAACACGAGATTTGCATAAAATAAGTAAAAATAATATAAGATATAATAAGATAAAGTATCAATAGGTATCCGTAATTCAGTTGGTTCGAGACCCAGAAAATTAGGCTTCATCGCCATTTATAATTTGGGCAATTTTTATAATTTACTATCCTAACGTTCGAAATGTTGGATATTGAATTTACTGTCAGGATATAAGAATGAGTCCGGATAACTAACACGTTTATTCACAAGCACACTGCAAAATATACAGCAAATAGCTCGATAGCTATCTCACAAGTTCACTAAGCAGCTGTAAGAAATAGTAAAACTGTAATTAAATGCTACAATTGATATATTATCAAAACATTCACATATTTGACAATTCAATTTAGCTCGTATCACGACATCTGCTCTCCAACTGAGTGACGACTCATTTTATATAATCTCCGTAAAAATTTCTAAAAGGGTCTGGTGTGTTCATTATTTCGGAAAAGTTCTTGTACCTCCGAAAAGTCGTCCCATTGGCGATAAATCGCCAAATATGGCAACCCCATATATATATATATAAGAAAGAAAGGTTTGAAGATCCAATGTGAAAGAAAAGTGAGAAGCTGTAACACGAAAATTCAAATATCTAACAGGCTTACGAAATAAAAGTATAAATCAACAAATCTTCAAGCAAATGGGAAAAAAATGAAAAACAAATAAGTAAAATAAATGTCGAATCAACAAGTCAATGAAAAGTATCAAAATACAAAGGTATGGAATCGAAAAAAGAATAACAAACGAAATCAAGCACAAACGCTATACACGTGGACAAGACTCTAAGCCTAAATCATGAATTGTTCACTTCTACAAAAATCCTATTCATGTCCAAGTTTTTTGTAGAAGCAAACACAAAAATGTATGTTTATGAAGAAATAGATAGATTATATCTATGAACTATTTCTACTTGGACGACATACATAAATAAAAAGAAAAATGGATACCAAAAAACTGACTGAAAAAACACACTAACCTAGTAAGCACGGGAACACAGAAAGAAGTGACAAATGTTGCCATTCACAAAGGAATAAGATATACTGTTGCCATTCGTAAGAAATAAACAACAGTAATACGAAAAGACATGTACAAGAGATAATATACCATCAAGAGGGACAAGAATAGAAAGGCCAATGTTTAAGTGGATGCACAAATAAAATATAAAATATTCAATTTTATTAGAAGTAGGAAGAAAATTATTATTGAGGATATATTTTTTGACTTGATCTCCATGAACATTCATACGTAGATGAATGGGATTACTAGTTTGTCCAATATATGATAGATTACAAATATTACAAGAAAGACGATATATGCAATATTAAAAATTTTACGATATTAAAAATTTTACAGAAAGGCAGATGGCTATTAAGGTTCGTAATTTGAGTTTTAGAAGCAGAAGGGCAAGTTTTGCAATTTTTATTCTTACATACACTGAAATTATAATTTTTAGAGGGGTAATTAATATATTCAAAACTATTCATTACACAATGTTGGTAATTTGATATCGGTCTAAACAAATCCCAACCCAAATTAAAAATATCGGGCAATATCTATCTAATTATATAAAAAGTATAAATAAGTTGCCAGTCACTAAATCAAGTAAGTGTAATTCATAATATAAAAGTGGAATTCATAAAATAATAAAGACAATAATACATAGAAAGAATAAAATAAATAAATAAAATAATTGCTTAAATATAATTATAAACAACTAAGTCCAAGTTAAACCTAATGAATAACAGGAGGATATTCCAAAAAAAAAAAAACAATGTAAGATACATTAGTTTTAAACTAGAATATAAAACAACACAGTGAATTAATTAATACAAAAGTGTAAAATCTAGATTCACTTAAAATCCATTCCATATAAGATAAAGATTGTACTGATATATATGGATTGATATCTGTTGATTATCTTAATCTTGATGACTAGAAATAAGCATTTAATTTTTCTCATGATGGTTGATTCTCCATTTAATACTTCATTTTAATTTGTAGGCATATTTTAAGTTAGGATTTTTGAGTTACAACTTTTCTCTATTCTATCATTGGATTTTCATATTATATTTTTATTATATATATCCTATATTGGCCAAACCAGCAACCCTTTACATCTGAGAATGAATGTCCACAGGGATCATATTAAAAAATTTGACCATAAAGCCTTTAATGATCTCCCTACTAAAAATCAATTTGAATATCAGCACTTTGCTACACACGGATTTAAAAATGTATCCCTTCATATTTTAGATATTAAAATTTCACTCACTGATAGATTAGTATATGAAAATTATTACATTAAAAAATATAAAACTCTCTTCCCGTAAGGCTTAAATCAAATTTATAATAATAACAATGTAGTTAACAATAGTTTTAAATACAATTCTAATAAATCTTCAGTATATAAACATCTTTTTCAATATTCAAAGTCATCAACTCCTAGTAAAAAGCGATATAAGCGTGGCAAAGGAAAAAGTAACTTGAGTAAAACTATTGATTACAATGCAGACATTTTGAAATTACAATATAATTATTCTCAAACTTTCAATTTTCTACCTGTTAGAACTTGGTTATATAAAGTCAGAAAATGCAAATTAAGTATTGTTTATACTAATTTTCTAAAATTAAAATTAACTCATGATCATTTTAAACATTTATTTTATGATTTGCTTCTTTCACGTACAAATTTCTTAAATTACCACCTTCTCCATTCACCAAATCCACATACTAAAATAGCTTATTGTGTAATTTCTTTTAAACACCCTATTTTTAATTCTCTTAACTTCAATAATTTATTTGCAGAACATCAGCACTTGTTACCCGTAAAAGAAATCAAAATACAAAAATCCTTCAAATATAATTTACCAATTGGTAGAACTATTTACAATTACAATGAAGTTTCCAAGACATTAAACTCCGATGACCTTACATCATGTGTATGCAGCAATAAAAATCTTGCCCCTTATGTCAACTCCTGTCATGGACACATTATTACTGGGGGTCTCAGTATAGTTCAGGATGATATACTTAGGGATATTATGAATAAAGGGTCTAAATTTCGCATTCCATTCTGCCATCACCCTAAACAACTTCTTCAGTCTATATCATTTGATTTTGATAAATTCATATATCAACTTGCTTGTTCACATTCCATTCCTATTGAAGCATTCCATCTATGGAAGTATACTACCTTACATCTACTTAAAAATGTTATTATAAACACATTAAACTAACGAAGCCTAGGTATCCTTATAAACAACTCCTATCTGCTATTAAAGAACTACAACAACATTTTGTCATAACTTATGTAGATAAAGCTTCTAATAATTATGCCATCATTTGTAAAAAATATTATGTTTCTCTGTTACAGAATTACTTAAAAAGTAATCACATTTTTAAACCCATTAATAATCAGTCTATCAAAATCAAAACTAAAATGCTAAAATTATATACACAATTAAATATTAATTGTAAGTTTTTTAAATTTCCTTATGTTACTTTGGTTCCTAAATTCCATAAATCACCTCTCAGTTTTAGAACAGTCACTTGTGGACATAATACCACTACAGCTAGTAAGTTTTTGCTTAACTGTTTAAATAGAATTAATGAATCTCTTAAATTTAGGAATTCAGGATATTTCATTTTAAACAATAGTTTTGATTTAGTAAATCACCTTAGCAAGCTTCCACACATTCTTGGTTTCCATACCTTTGATTTTAAAGACCTATTTAATAATATTGTCATTAAAGATTTATATAAAGTTATTATCTCTCTTTATCATGACTATCTATCTTCCAATAATGTTGCATTTAATGTCAAAAACTTTCCTATGCTCTTGCACTTTGTGTTATACAACAATTATATTATCCAAGGTGATAACATTTATTTACAAACATCTCGTGTACCACAAGGTGGCTATAGTAGTAGTGTACTCGCTAACTTATATCTTTATTATTATGAATGTCATTTTAACTCTAATTCATATATTATATATAGATATGTTGACGACTTAATTTGTATTATCATTGATGATTCCGAACCAATTAATATTGATTTTTACCCATCTAACCTAGAATTAATTCCTAGTGAGCCTAGCGCGAGTCAAACTGTAAACTTTTTAGACCTAAATATAGATATCCTCCATAATCATGTAATCACCAATCTATATGATAAAAAAGATTCTTACAACTTCACTTTCATAAAGCTGCTATCATACCAATCTTGTAATTCTATTCAATTGTTTAGAAACATCATTTTAAACCAGCTATTTCGAATACATCGACTTTCTGATCCTCGGTTTCACTTTTTCCACATCAATAATCTTAAACGCATTTGTCAAAATTACCAATATCCGGAAGTATTTGTAAATAATATTATTAATAATTTCAAATATACCACGTAATATTTTTCCACATGCATTATTTATCTTTGATTGGATAACTCATTTTTGAGAATTCACCCATTCTTATCACCTAACTTACCACTTGGCCTGAGTCTATTACTGTTTACTATTTTCGAATGACTATTTTCCACTTGTCCTGAGTCATATACTGATTACTATTTTTGAAAGTCTCCATACATATTATGTATCGTTCAAATGTATTCATTCCGGTGCCCACTCGCATTGACAAAGTGAGGTGAAATGCTCAGTCGCTTCTTCCACTTACACGTGGTAACTATGCTTCTGAGTTCATATTTCTGTTCGAGGAGGTATTAATTTTCTGATTTGTAATTCAATTGATTTATTTTTCTCCTTCCACTAGCCAGTAGACAGTTCCAATGGTATCTATAGTTAAATACTATCGCCATTGTCAGAAACTGGCTATTCTATCGGTTTTAATTCGAATTGTATGGCTGTCCTGATGAGAATGTAATTTCGAACTAACCGCCATTTTTTGTGTAGTTTCAATTGATTGTTCTCTATGTCTTAATCTTTTATCTTGAGCTAATTATTATTGCCTTTTCTCATTTTTGCCGTGTTTTCTTTTTATTTTTATTTATATTTATATACTTTTAATTGTGAATTTTGTATCCTAATATTCTTCTCATCCCCCTTTCCATTGTAGTGATATGTTACCTTCTATTTTTATCCTTAGCCTTGGTCTATAGTTACTCATTTGTAGCAGATATGCTAGAGATGGGTTTTTTTGTTCATACAGTAGTTCATGCATAATTTACGATTAAAATCTTTCACTTTATATATATATATATATATATATATATATATATATATACAGGGATGCAGGGTCCTTACAGAAATCCAAAAGCACCCCAATAACATTGTAAAAAAATGTTCAAGTGTGTATACGTTAGAACTAATATGTTATTACGAACGTGTAAAATGTCTTCACTGCAGTTTATTTTGAAAACCAGGCGCAGAAAACACCCGTACATGCAACCTCCTTTTTAATATGAATCTAGGGTTTCCATATGCTGAAATTAGGGAGGAGTTACTGCATTTGGCGATTTATCGCCAATTTAGCGACACTTGATGACTTTTCGAAGATTCGAGAACCACATCGAAATGACAAATATTTGACGAGACACGAGATATATCTAGATGTTTCTACAGAAAGTATATAAAAGAAGTCATCACTTCGTTGGAGAGCAGTTGACGAGATACGAGCTACATTGAACTGCGACATACGTCAATGTCTTGAGTTTAGTAGCTGCTGTTCTGTGAAATTAATGAAGCATTATTTTGCTGTTTTATTGTACCTGAGAGTTGTTTAGTGATCTTGTGACACAATTATCGCGCTATTGTGTTCCTGTTTACGCTGTGCTTGTAAGTAAACGTGTTAGTTATTCATAAATTTGGACTCATTCTTTTATCCTGAACATACACCCACGATTTCAGAGGATACGTCATAACAATAAAGTAGCCATTCCCCTTAGAATAATAGTAATTTCAGCGTCCCTACTGGAGAATTTAAAAAGTTAGGATGAAGATAGATCCCTTCAACAAAGAGAGATAGACAATAAAAGCCAAAAACAAAATAGTAAAGCATTTTATAGTAAGTAGGGATCGACAATAAAACTGTTGCAAAAGACATTTATATAACACAAAATGGTTGTTGTCAAATTGCTGTACTATTCAAGAATAATATAATAATCAACACTTATATGAACATAGTTCTGGTGTAGAACCTGTTCAAAATACCCTCCATCAGAGGAAATGCACACTTGAATTTCAAAAAGAATACAACATACTTTGGCAGCATGTATTACCGTGCATTGCATGTATTACCGTGTTAGATGTTCTGATAACACAACTATTGACAGGTATTTATTGCCTTCCGTATACGCGTTTCGTTCATTCCTGGTGTTGATTCCTATTAATTAGACAATACAACTTTGTAACTAGGTGTTTTCCCGTCTATCTCGCTTTCATGCCGAGTCCATTTACCTGATTTTTTAAATTCTCAGCTAGGAACGCTGCAATCTATTTTACTCGGTCGATCACGATCACTTTACTCCAGTCAGACCTAACGTGTACAATCATCGACGTTTCCTTGCAAAATTATTAATGTGCTTAAAGGCTTAACTAGCCTGCATATCTGCCCTCATTAATTGATCAGTTAATGTACGTGATTATTTTCTCCTTATCTGCTTTCCGGTATTTTCTCAAAGACTACCGTAAACCTCATAAAAAAAGTAAAAACTTCTAATACAAAGCAGCAACGTCAGAAATATTCCAACTTATCCGTTATGCCGCAGCATATAGCCCTCATCTCCACCAGTCCTCCCTCCAATCATTAAATGCTTTAAAATGCTTTGATAAAAAAAAGTCTTAATTAAGGGGAAGTAAATATCTTATTAGGGAGTATAATAAAATATAGAATAATACGGAACAGAATCAAGTAGAAGTTAGAAAAAGAAAGTTTGGGACAATCTGTAATCTGCTTTATGGAAGTTTAAGAGGATAGGACGTGCGACAGGAGTTCGTAAATTCGTCGTAATTATACGAAAATAATGCACCGATAGGAACAAAAGGTAAACTTCATTAGAAATATGAGATAAATCTGGACTTAATTAGAATTTTCTTAAGTTTCAGAAATTTTTCTAAACTGATTTTTTTAAGTACTAATAGATATTTATTCTTTCACTGAATCTTTATTATGGAAATAAAATATTTTTTCAACTTTTTTCCTAATCGATTACTTTCCTATTACTCCATTACTTTTTATTTATCGTTATTTTCGATTACTTTTCTTTAAAGGCACTATGTGAAGTGTAATGAGGTAAAAAATATGAGCCTTGGATTTTAAGGGATTTACGTGGATTTCAACAATAAACCATTTCTTGTTCACTTATAGCTATGTGTCGTTTAATTATTATTATTATTATTACCCAGATCGTCCATATCACCCAATGGTATAAAGCAGTTACAACGGGTGGCCTGGAAAAACACAACAGTAAATCAATATAAATAACAATAAAAAACAAATCAATATAATTAACAATAAAATAGCAATATTACAGGTACTTCCGATTTATGTCAGGGAAAATCGAAGTACCTAACTGCAGAAAATATAACCAAATGATTTAAGTTAAATCAAGTCAACCAACAAACAATTTTATTAGGAAGAACTAACTACAAATAAAAATCAATTGTCAGAAATCTATATCTAAACTACTTCCCAGCGTATAATACGAGATAGAGTCTATGTGTCTGTATAATATAAAATATGTGATAAAAAATATTTTTTTTCCAGTGATTGTAAAGAAATTCTTGCGGCCGCAACGCAAGTGCGAATCACATCGTCTCACTATCCTTCCTCAAAGTGACACTGGTGTCTCAAAAAGACTGATGTTTCACCGATCTCTTGAGCTATCAATGCAAAGTGAAGCCTAGGGAACAAGGTGAACGAGACATTGAGTTGAAAAAATGCAGGCCCGTTTGGGTTTCAAACCTATAAAACGTTTATTTCTTTAATTTTGCAAAAACAAAATTCTGAGTCGCGGTTAACCGCAGATAATTGAAACCGCGAATAGTGAATCAGCAGATCTGGGGACACGACTGTATGTTAAGATTAACTGTAATGTGGCTCAACTCAACTTTTTCATACCAGAATTCATTTTGTGAATTTTTTATTTATTTATTATTTTTTATTTTATTTTTCCCTCAAATTTTACAACCATACTAAGTACCATGCCATAATTGTAATCATTTGGAACAATTTTTTTTTCAGATACAGTTAGACCGACAAACAAACGCTACCGATACATTATTACAATGCTATCTCTTAACAAAACGCAATTAATTTCATTGATTTAGCGTCGTATCAATTTAACGATATTTTTTTCGATTTGGCGATATTGTTGTCATTTGGTAACATCTAAAAAAACTCGTCAAGTTGGCAATATCCCGCAATTTTTTCGCTAAGCGTTATAGACGAACGGATGGAGAGATGAGTTATTAATATATTAAATTAATAATTCTCACAAAGCAAATTTGATTATCAAGGAAATTGGACTTAATTTTGCAAAATATTGAATTTTCATAAATTATGCGCCATTTTTATCAAGTTAGTGACATTTTATCAATTTGGAGGCATTTTCGTTTATTTGGCGATATTTTGCTCCATTTGGCGACATTAAAAAAGTCGCCAAATTTGTAGCCAAGTTGGACGGTTATACGGACAAACAAACGATAAAGAAATATCATTACAGTACTATCTTTTAACAAAGCACATATAATTTAATTGATTTAGCGTCATTGTTATCAATTTGGCGACCTTTTTTATAAATTTAGCGGCATTTTTATTGATTTGGCAACATTTTCATCAATTTCGCAACATTTAAAAAGAGTAGTAAAGTTGGCGATATCCCGCAAAATTTGCCGCCAAACGTTGCAAAGACGGACGGATAGAGAAATAGGTTCTTAAAGTAAATTTTAAGTAGCTTGTGATATTTTTTTAACAAATGTTTGCAATTTTTTTTCCACAAGAAAAAAATTTGAAAAATCTGTATTGTTTATCCAAATGATCACAATTATAGCATGTTACACTTCACTTTAAAGGGCTTGAAAAAATATTTCAATTGTACCTACCGGAGGGTAAAGCCTCTCCCTTCCCCGAGCTATTGACGGCACGAACACAAAAATTGCATCGCGGCTTTTTTAATGATTGAAACTATTAAGTCTTGTGATCATTGAGGCATAAAACACCCTTTTATGAATGATTATATCAAATATTGCCCTATGCTGCTATGTTAAAAAAATATATAATTTCGAATAAACTTCGAACTTTTAGCTCGAATTTAAAAAAAATCTATCTAGTTCAAGATTTTTTTATAAGAAATCCGGATATAAGGTTTTGTGAAAATCCGTTAATATTTATATGTCCACAAATGAACCACCACAGGCATACAGACAGACAGAGGGACATCAGTCCAAAAATAGTCAAAATGTGTTCAGGAGATCCTAAGACAAAATGTTGGCATCGAAATCTTGATTTCGAAAATTTTCGTGAAAACAGTACTTTATACTATATTACATATTAGTAAGAGAAAGTAAAACTGTCACAGAAATAGTTTTTTATGTCATTTATTATTTAAAAAATGGTATTTTTTAATTATTATCTACATATGCGAATCAGATTTTCGATTTTCTTTGAGGGCCGAGTTTAAAAGTATTTCTAAAGTTCAACCGGAAGTCTGAAACTTTGAACCCTTATAGTATCGACTGCAGGACAGAACCAAACTGGGCCAATTTTCCATTAATAGGACTATTTTGAACGCTAACCATAAATTGCTAAAGTAAAACTTTTAAAAACTTGTAATTTAATTCGCAATTTAACTTTCACTTTTTTTTTGTTAACTTAATATTTTAAGAATTTTAGTTTAGAATTAGTGCAATAAAAATCTCCAATATCTTGTAAACGGCTTGTTATAACCTCTAAACAATGATGTCCATCATTTCTGGTTAAGAGAATTTACAAGTCATGCACTCGTTTGATAATGGTGAGTTTAATTTATATTATTTTATTTTTTTATAAATATATCCATTTTATATTAAAATCGTAAAATGTCTTGAGACCGACGTATATTTAGCTCTTGTAATATATGGCATTCACTTTTGAATGAAAATCCGCGTATTAAACCATTTTATTAAGTTTTAGGATTGTTTATTTTCCTAATGTTCGAAAAATTAAGATCCTTCCCTTCCCCCTCTTTGATCCAGACCGTCCTACCTACCCGAAAGTATAAAGTATCTATTTGAACGGCCGTGAAGTGCCATCCAATTTATACCAGAACCCAGTGGGAGACGCATCCACAGGGACCGTACCCTCCTTCCCCTACCACCAACCTCTCGGAAGAACTTACGGACTAACATATTTAACGTGATCGGGCGCCACTTGAACACGGTGGCAGTTTGGCCAGAGTCGGGAGTTGAACTGAGGTCGTCTGAGTGCAATCCCCGTTCGCTAACCACTGGGCTGTCGCACCCAAGAGCCTACATTGACCTCCACCATCCCGATGTTCATTGAATAAAATAAACCTTCTAAATATCAGTCACTTTTTTTTTTATTTGTTCGATAGATATCGTGCTCAAACGCAATTAAGCAGACACGAATAAATAATTGAAAAACATGTTGATTCGTATTTAGGGATACTCAAAGCGTGTATATCCACCAAAATATCAGAGTTAGTATTTTAGCACCATCATAATATTTCCTTTTTTACATGTACTGTGGTTACAACATATCCTCAGCTATCCTAGATGTATTCTCAAGATGCAAATATGAATTCTAATTTGTGGATATACTAACGCTTGTTTTAAAACATCTTTAGGCATAAACAGAAGCAATATACAGCTAATTAATCTCTGGCTATCTTACGAGGTCACAAAATAACTGTCAGTTACAATATACAGTTACAGTTTACTTGAGCAATTAAATGCTCAACTAAAATTATATTCTGCAGAAGCACATATATTCACAATTATCTTTAACTCATATCACGTCAACAACCAACAACTGAACGATAACCATCTTATATACTCTCCGTGAAAAATTCTGGAAAAAAGCACATGGCGTGGGAAATTAATGACAAGTCTACAAAATTCGAGAAGTTTCCAGAACTCTCCAAATGTCGCCAATTTGGTGATATTTGACCAAATTTGTCGCCAATATTAAAATCATTTTTACCCGAAAGAAAATAGTTCATTTTCTGTTACTTTCTCTCAGGTAAACTTAGTTCTACCTGAGAGAAAATAACAGCATAAATCGAATTTTAGACTTCGTTACCTATTTCACTCATCTTATTATTCTATCAATCATGACTTTTTTTAAATGCGCCTCATTATTTAATACCGTAATATAAAAACTTCTATAACAAACAAAACAGAGTTTTAAAATATCAATTACTACTCCGTAATTTTGCAAGTAGGTGATATTTCGCCAAATTTACCGCCAAGATCACATGAATGTGCCGCCAGGATCAAGAGACCCGAACCTTCAAGTAATAACAATGGTTGCCTGTAAATGTCACTTTTCCTTGGGGAAAAGAAATATGCCGTGAAGACTCACATTATTAATGATCGTTTCACTATTTATCGTTACACTATTTATTGTAGGCAAAATAGAAATCAATTGTGGTTTCCACAGGGGGGAAATAACAACAGAGAAAATAATAAACAACAGCATAAAGCAAGTTTTACCTCAAAAAAAAAAAAAAGTAGTTAATTTTCTGTTACTTTCTCTAAGGTAAACTCTCGGTTCTATCTGAGAGAACAGAATCTATTGTGGGCAGATGAATTTCTCTACATAATGCAAATACTTTACTTATATGATGGACAAGATCCACAGCACAATGTATTTTACGTTGTAAAGTACACTGACATTTGGCGTTTTTCTGGATGGCAGCATGTAAAATTATTTCGAAGTACACAAAACAATTATATTTCGAGCAAATCTAACTTGATAATTGGAAATATTGCTAATATATACTACCAAATTTATTGCCAAGTATTACATATTTGATGGTACTTACTACTGTTCACTTTTTTGTGACTTTTTAGATATATTAGCAATATCTCAAGAACGGTTCAAGTTAGAGTTCTAAAATTTGTGTCATTGATTTTAAAATAAAAAATCTGATGTGGGCAACACATGACTTTCCTTATATAATGCAATGAATTTACTACTTTTACAGTAAAAAAATGGGTTTTTCTAATAGTAGATACTTACATTCTTTCCAAGATATTGAATTTTCGACAATTAGTCGTCATTTTCATTGATTTCGAGTCCTTTTTACCCATTTGACAAGATTTTCGTTAATTTAGCAATATTTAAAAAAGTCGCCAATCCACCAAATAAGTCGCCAAAATCTCGCCAAGCGTTATGGACGGAGAAATAAATTATTCTTATAGCAGATAAATGATTATTAGTGTTCAAATACAAAAGTATTACTCAAAGTATCTTTTCTCATGAATAGAACGAGCTACATGCACGAGAATGATGTCACCAAATTTATCGCATGATATTACATATGAAAAGTGAACTTGTTTCTCAACTGTTAATATATTTTTTTAATTTATGGAATTTTTGATAAATTTATTTGAAAAATGTGCAATATTTCGAGAACGGTTCATGCTAGGGTTCTAAAGTTTATGTCAATTATTTTCTAAGGAAAAAGTACATAAAAAATGTCTATTTGCGTAACTTTATTAAAGTGTTTTGATTTTTTGATGATTTTTTCAAAATTTCACTCGAAAATTTGGTGGGGGGGGGGGGTCTGAACATTCGATTGTGTTTTAAAGCAAAAGGCTACCAGTATTCACGGATTGTGATTTTTGTACCAAATTTCATTCGAATCGCTTTATTCGTTCGAGAGATATCGTCTCCACACACACTCACAGACATCACTTCAAAAATGTTCGATTCGTGACAAGGGATGCTTGAAACGTGCTCTCCCGTCGAAAACTCGAATTCGAATTTTCAACCCCGTCACAATACTTTCCTTATACATTATGTATATAAGGAAAGTAAAAATTAAGTATAAAATTATTATTTATTTAACATTGTTGGATGTCATGACTTTTTTATGATTTTATTATTCAAATTCAGTCGAAATTTTAGGGAGGTCTGACAAACGTTCGATCACTTTTAAAGTTAATATGGTTCCAGTATTCAAGGATTGTAATAATTGTACCAAATTGCCTTCGAAACGCTCCATTCGTTCGTAAGATATCGCATCCTTAGACTCTCTCTCTCTCACACACACACGCGGAGAGAGAGAGAGAGAGAGAGAAAGAGGGGGGAGAGAGAGAGAGAGAGAGGGGAGAGAGAGAGAGAGAGAGAGAGAGATATCACATCAAAAACGTTCTATTCTAGTTCAGGGATACTTGAAACGTTGTTTTCCGTTAAATACTCGCGGTCGAAAATTCGACCGCGTCACATACTTTCCTTATACATTAAACTATGCATATAGGGAAAGTAAAATAAAACACATTTTAGACTTAGCTACCTATTTCACTCATCTTGTTATTCTAACAATCGTGACCTTTCTGAAATAAGCTTCTAACTTAAACACCCTGATACAAAAATCTTCCATTATAAACAAAAACTAATGTGAAAATGTCAATTAATCCATTATTCCTCAAACTTGGACCTTGACTCCAATCTTTACCTCGAATCATTAAATACTTTTAAAAGTTTTACTAAAAAAGACTTAATTAAAGGGAAGATAGAATCTTATTAGAGGGTATAATAAAGTTTAGAAATTGGAACACAATCAGAAAAGAGTTGGAAAAAGAAGGTTGGAAACAATCTGCAATCTGCTTTATGCAAAGTTTGAGAGGTATAGTATGTTTAGAGGTAAGCAGAAAGTCCGAAAGTTAAACCTAATTATGCAAAATTAATGAGCCAGGCGAACAAAGATAAACTGCATTAAATATATGGGATATATATCAATTTATTTAGAGATTTCTTAATGTTGCAGAAATATTTTAAAACTTTTTTTTAAAAATAATATAAAATTTGAAATATAAAAACGTTCTATCCAACGTTCAATAATGCATTGTAATGTATAGGGATATAGGTTGGAATAAATAGATCGAAAATATGAATCTGAAAGATTCACGCCAGGGTTGCCAATTTAGCCATTTTTATTAAAGTTTAGCATTCAAAAATGTCGGTATGTGGCCATAAAATGGCTAATTTTAAAACTACATATAATGACCGTCTAATAAATCTAGCTTTTATTCGCCATAATTCTAGCCATAAAGTTCATCAAAGTGTCACAACCTTAATCTACACGTTTTGGGCCCTTTAAAATGGGAATACTTTATTTTAAAAAGGACGTTTGTGTGCGTGTATGTATGCATTCACTCTAGCTCAAATTATGCCCCACAAAATGTTATGAATATCAGTAGTTAAGTCGCTTATACATTACCATAGTGCTGATTATACTTTGGAGAGACTTGTAAAACTAAAACCGGCTTTTATTTCTAAATTATTCACAAAAATAGTTAATATTTAACATAATAAAAGATGTTTGTCTGTGTGTATGTGTCTGTCGTCCGTAGCGTGCAATCCAAGCCTCAGACAGCTACGACATTTAGTGCAGAGGCACTTCAGAACCTAGCTTGGTAAAACTTTCTTAAAATTTAAATTAGTTTTTTTTGTCATTTTATGTTTTAGAACGATTTTCGCACAAATCGATCCTTTAGCGAGCGAAAACACACACAGTGTTTTTCGTATCACAGTGTTTTTGTTTTAACACAATAGGAAAAATCGAAGGACGATCTTTCCAACGATGTTTGAACTGAAGCTGTAGGACAATTCCTATCCCCCCCCCATATTTATTTATTTATTTTTAAATACATTGGAATTTACATTTTCTAGGTTATCTAATACATATTTCGCCGGATTCAGAAAAAGAATGTTAGCACAATTCTATAGTTTGGCAAAAAATATGTGTATATACCTTCGCATTCTAATAAAAAAAAAATAATTACTATATTAATTTACTTCCTCCGATTTTTCAAATTAAAGCATAAAATTTTAAATTGTAGATTCCTTTTACGAAGTACCGTCGAATTTTCTCATCCAGTGTACTTTTCTGCGCTTGCCGTCAAAACATGTTCTAGAAATCAGGGTGCGGCGTAAGCCAAGATTTCTCTCCTAGGATTATTTATTTTTATTTTGTTTATCCTACGGTTGTGTTGAAGCGCATGCGTGAGGATTTGATTTTAAAAAAAGGGGGAAATTATTTGTAAATTTAGGCGGTTATTACAACATAGATTCGGATTGAGGATATCTACTGTTTGAAGAAGCGATTTGGAAATTGAGTAGTGTCATCTGTCAATGTATTATGGTCCTATAGTAGCGGGCGCTTATATAGGACCCTGTCGGCACCGAGTAATTCGTCCCTATCTGAAATAAAAAATTGAATATATCTGAATACATTAATTACATGTTTTCTAACATGCACTCATTTAGAAGAAAATGATTAAGGTCAACAATAGTTCTATAAAACCAACCACAGTGCTCAAAAATCAACCAAATTCCAAATTACACCATCCATAAGATGGTTTATCTTTTTAATTAACCAAATGAGGATGAAAATTCAATTAAACCTATAATTTCGATGTAATTTCAGATAAGTATTTTTCTACATGTTACTTTGCACAAACCTTGTCTATATTGTTTGTTGTAAAAATCATGTGCTGTCCACATCAGATTCTTACTTCCCTACCATGCATGCTAATTTAAAACAGATCTCTCAAATTGCATCAAAAATGATTAAAATGTAAAATCTTCCATAAACTACAGCATAAAATAAATAATCAACCACTTCTTAACAAATATATATATATATATATATATATATATATATATATATATATATATATATATATATATATATATATATATATATATATTTCTTTTAGACACATCATAAAATCCTCTGCATGATCATATGGGGCATTTAAATTCAAATCTTTATTGCCTGATTTTCTATTCGTCATTGTAGATTTTAAATTTCTCTTACAATTGAAAATGTTATATAAATACGTCTTACTTGATTTACCATATCCAAATTTAACCAACAAATACACACACATAAAAAAAATATAATTAAAAGTGTTCAAAATGCGTCCAAAAGATGAACTTACAAAAATAAATATTTCGACAAAATCTGGAATTCGAAGATTTTTAAGGGAGAAAAAAACGACTTTATACATTTGTATGGGGAAAAAAATGGAATTTAACATTTGCGGTCAGAATGTGGAGTTACTATTCCTCAGAGAGATCTCAAATTGGACAGCTCGAGGTGACATTTAGGGTAGGATAAATAGGGAGACAAAGCACAGTGACATCATTGGCCATCGCTCTCTTTGTGTCCGAACTGTATCTAGGGACAGAGCTTTTGTGCCTGAGACTAGTAGAGATAAGTCCTAATGTGATTTAAGGAAAGAACAGGCCGTTTGTTTTCTTTTGTAATCTAATTCTAACATATTGCTCTGGCTTGGTTTTTGGAAGAGAAAATTTCAGGATCCATAGGATGCATTGCTGAATTTCATTTATTTTCTTGATTCAGCTGTTTTAAAAAATTGAGTAAGCTTTTATTATTTGTTCCAATTTTGGGCGCGAATTTCGATATACCGCTATTTTCTTTTCTATCTTGCGAGTATGTATTTTTCTAAATTAACTCATTCAAGTAGAAAAAAGAAACAAGATTTTTTTTCTGGATTACTAGTTTTACATATTTTAACATCTATTTTTTACTTTCTTTATATACGTAATGTATAAGGAAAGTATTGTGCCGGGGTCGAAAATTCGAATTCAAGTTTTCGACGGGAGAACACGTTTCAAGCATCCCTGATCACGAATCAAACATTTTTGAAGTTATGTCTGTCTGTGTGCGTGTGTGTGTGTCAGTGAGACTGTGGAGACGATATCTCACGAACGAATGGAGCGATTTGAATGACATTCGGTAAAAAAATCACAATCCGTGAATACTAGAAGCCTGTTGTTTTTAAACGTAATCGAATGTTCAGAACCCACCTAAATTTTCGAGTGAAATTTTGAAAACATCATCAACAAATCAAAACCTTTATAAGGTTACGAAAATAGACATTTCTTATGTAATTTTTCCTTAGGAAACGATTAACATAAGCTTGAGAACGCTAGCATGAACCATTCTCGAGATATTACACATTTTCCAAACCCTTCCCGGTCGTCCATCCTGTTTCTCCAAGTCCTCTGGACGAGCCGGACGGCCTGGGGCTTTCACATTTTCCAAATAAATTTATCAAAAAATCCCATAAATTTAAAAAAATATTAACTGTTGAGAAACATGTTCACTTTTCATATATAATATTATGCGATAAATTGGATGACATCATTCTCGTGGATCTAGCTCGTTCCATTCATGAGAAAAGGTACTTTAAGTAATACTTTTGTATTTGAACGCCAATAGTCATTTATCTGCTATAAGAATAACTTATTTTTCCATCCATAACGCTTGGCGAGATTTTGGCGACGATTTTGGCGAAATGTCGCCAACTTGGCAACTTTTTTAAATGTTGCCAAATTAACGAAATTTTCGCCAAAAGGGTAAAAATGACGCTAAATCAATGAAAATGACGACTTATCGTCGAACATTCAATATCTTGGAAAGAATATAAATATCTACTATAAGAAAAACCTTTTTTTTTGCGGTAAAAGTAGTAAATTCATTGCATTATATAAGGAAAGTCACGTGTTGCAAACATCAGATTTTTTTTTTACATCATGTCATCAAATAAATAAATAAAATTGAATATTTTGTTTCATTTTTCGGCATCTGAAAATACAATAAATATGATAATACACTCCCACCTATTTCCACCGTCGTGGAAATGGGTGGGAGTTTCATTTCCACACAATGTGGCGGAAATGGATGGCTTGTGATCACTAAATGTTACGACTACCCACTTAATAAAATTTCTTAATATCCAAAACCGTTTCAAATTTAATCATAAAAAAGGGACTCATATTTTACCGTTCTGTTAGCATGGATATTACGGTATGTAAAGCAATATTATTATCTCCGAGCACTATATGTTGCATTATTTTCAACGTTTTCATACATTTTATTCAAATATCAATCAATATGAATAAAACTGAAAGTGTGTCTGTTTATTTTTTGTTTTGAATATTATCAATATATTTTAATACATTTTTATATATATACTCTATATCAAAAAACTTAACGCACCAAGAAAGAGTTGTCCGATTGCAATGAAATTTCGTATGCAAAAACATTTTGATCGAATATGCAAATGAATAAAATTTGGTGTCCAATGAATAAATAGTGGGAGCTCCAGCGCATCGAAATTGCGCATTCAGCAGGTGTATATCTGGGCAGGTATATCTGCAGGTGGGTATGGTCTGGGGGTACCATCTCCTTTGATAGCCGACTCCTTTGGTAGTCATTTCTGCCACACTGACAGCACAACGGTACGTAGATAACATTCTACGACCGGTTGTGTTACCATTCCATTTGCGACACTCCGGACTTACTTTTCAACAAAATAATGCCCGGCCGCACACGGCACGTGTTGTTATGAATTGTCTTTAAATTTGCTCAACACTTCCTTGGCCAGCTGGGTCTCCTGATCCCTCTCCCATAGAGCACATTTGGGACGTTATGGGAAGGCGATTGCAACCATCCCGGAATGTTGATGATTCAGTTCGACAGTTGTAGACAATTTCGCAAGACATTCCGTAGGACACCATCCGTGAACTTTATCAGTCTATGCCACGCCGGGTGACAACTTGCATCTAGGTCAGAGGTGGACCGACGCATTATTGACTTCCTCCCTTTGTATATGGTCAAACTCTAAATCATTAAATTGTTCTGAAATTTTAACCGCTTCTTTTTCTATGTATTGTCTTCACATTCATCAATTTTTATCACAATCGGACAACTCCTTCTTGGTGCGTCGATTTTCTTTGTTATAGATTATGTATAATTAAGTAAATCTTTATAAATCTATATAAATCTGCCTGATTATAAATCTCTGCTTTTTATTATCATATATTACCTCAAAACATATTTGTCAACTACTTTATAATAGACAATTTCGAATTTAAAGAATACCAATTTCAAGTACATTACTTAAATCATCAATCAAGTAATATAATTTCGAATGTGAATTAAATCTCTCAAAGACCAGCGGGATTAGTCTCCTTGGTGGCAGCAATTAATTTCTGGTGTGCGTGTTAGCAAACTCGAAAATTTGAATATAATTCAATTTGAATTAAATTCAATACAATCTAATATTCATCCACAAAACTATTGCATATTAATATTGCATGTTGTCCATTTTCCATTTATCATATGAGAAACCCCCACTCGTTAAGATGAATTTCATATCTCCGACGTTTCAAAACACATCTTCGATATTCTGAAAAACATTTATTCAGGAGCACGATCGTTGCAAATACACAACAAAACCGATCGTTGCTGAGAATTTCCATATTTCGGAACTGAAATAACAAAAAAAATCTGATGTGGGCAGCACATGACTTTCCTTATATAATGCAATAAATTTACTGCTTTTACAGTATAAAAGAATAGATTATTTTTATAGTTGTTATTTATATTCTTTCCAAGATATTGAATTTTCGTCAATAAGGCGTCATTACAGCAGATAAATGACTATTGGTGTTCAAATACAAAAGTATTACTCAAAGTATCTTTTTTCATGAATGGAACGAGCTAGATCCACGAGAATGATGTCACCCAATTTATCGAATGGTATTACATATGAAAAGTGAACATGTTTCTCAATAGGAAGTATTTTTGTTTTATTTTATATGACTTTTTGACAATTTTTTTGAAAAATGTGCAATATCTCGAGAACGGTTCATGTTAGCATTCGAAAATTTATGCCAATCATTTTCTAATGAAAAATTACATAAGAAATTTCTATTTGCTTAAATTTATTAGCGGTTTTGATTTTTTGACGATTTTTTCAAAATTTCACTCGTAAATTTAGGAAGGTTCTGAACATTCGATTGCGTATAAAAACAACAGGCTTTCAGTGTTTACGGATTGTGATTTTTGTACCAATTTCGTTCGAATCGGTCCATTCGTTCGTCAGTTCCACAGGTTCTCCACAGGTTCACTGACACACACACACACATACTTTCACACGGACACTCACACACACACACAGACATCACTTCAAAAATGTTTGATTCCTGATCAGTGATGCTTGAAACGTGCTCTCCCGTCGAAAACTCGAATTCGAATTTTCGACCCTTTCCTTATACATTATGTATATAAGGAAAGTAATATATTGTTTGCGCTGTCTTTGTATCAAATCCCCCTCATTTCCTCATGTATAATGGCTTGACAAGGCGAGAACAGTTTGCGATAGCGCCTGTGACTATTTATTTCTGGTTAAAAGTACTAAAATGTTCACTCATTTGGTAATAGATGAACATATTTTTTTTTCTTTTTTCTATTTTAAATAAAAAATGTTCCATATGTAGTAAATGGCGCCTCTTAATGTTTTGTAAGTGATGAGACTTACTTTTATATTTAAAAAGTTTTTACGAAATACTCATGTTTGCAACAATTTTAGAAAAACTAATTTTTTACAATTTTATTTAGATTTTTGACACAGCTTAAAGTGGGATCCAACTTAAAGGGGGTAGTTTATACAGGATGGAAATTTTCTTCCAGTGATGATGAACATTAGTCCATCCACAGAAACGATCCCATGCAATTGCTCAGCGCAATGCAATACAATACGATGATTCGATTGTTGATCTGATTTTCACCAAATTTTGTTATTTTCTTCTACATACCGCGTACTAAATAAAAAAAATCTGATGTGGGTAACACATGACTTTCCTTATATAATGCAATGAATTTACTACTTTTACAGTTAAAAAAAATATTATTCTTATAGTAGATACTTATATCCGTTCCAAGACATTGAATTTTCTTCAATTAGTCGTCATTTTCATTGATTTAGCGTCATTTTTATCCATTTGGCGAGATTTTTGATAATTTGGCAACAATTTAAAATGTCGCCAAGTTGGCGACATGCCGCCAAATTCTTCGCCTAAATCTGGCCAAGCGTTATGGACGGAGAAATAAGTTATTCTTACAGCAGATAAATGACTATTGGCGTTCAAATACAAAAGTATTACTCAAAGTATCTTTTTCCTGAATGGAACAAGCTAAATCCATGAGAATGATGTCACCTAATTTATCCCATGTTATTACATATGAAAAGTGAACATGTTTCTCATTAGGATTTTTTTTTTTAATTTATATAACTATTTGATAATTTTTTTTAAAAATGTGCAATACCTCGAGAACTTTTGATGGTAGCGTTCTAAAATTTATGTCAATCGTTTTCTAATGACAAATTACATAAGTAATGTCTATTTGCGTAACTTTATTAGCGGTTTTGATTTTTTGATGTTTTTTCAAAATTTCACTCGAAAATTTAAGGGATTCTGAACATTCGATTACGTATAAAAACAATAGGCTTCCAGTGTTTACGGATTGTGATTTTTGTACCAAATTTCGTTCGAATCGGTCCATTCGTTCGTCAGTTATCGTCTCCACAGGCTCACTGACACACACACACACACACACACACACACAGACATCACTTCAAAAATGTTTGATTCTTTATCAGGGATGCTTGAAACGTGCTCTCCCGTCAAAAACTCGAATTCAAATTTTCGACCCCGTCACAATACATTCCTTATACATTATGTATATAAGGAAAGTAAAAAACCATAACATGTTTTAGTGCAAATGAGGTCATGCGAGATATCTATCTGACAATATTCAGTCCATAGATGACGTTTGAAGAACAATGATGAAGTAATTGCTCGAGGTTAATCTAACATTTGATTAGAACTAAAACCTTGTCAGTGTCTGGGGCTCACCTGACTAGAACTGAAGCTTATCTGGTCTCTCCTAATACAGAGTCCTAAAGGGTTAAGTAACAAAATCATTGTTCTCTATAAAAAGATATCTGGTGTAGACAGAACATCCTTATATAATGCAATGAAATTACTTCTTTTACAGTTAAAAAATCTGATGTGGGCAACACATGACTTTCTTTGTATAATGCAATGAATTTACTACTTTTACAGTTAAAAAAAATGTTATTCTTATGGTAGATACTTATATTCTTTCCAAGATATTAAATTGTCTTCAATTAGTCGTCATTTTCATTGATTTAGCATCATTTTTATCCATTTGGCGAGACTTTTGTTAATTTGGCAACAATTAAAAATGGTGCCAAGTTGGCAACATTCCGCCAAATTCTTCGCCAAAATCTCGCCAAGCGTTATGGACGGAGAAATAAATTATTCTTACAGCAGATAAATGACTATTGGCGTTCAAATACAAAAGTATTACTCAAAGTATCTTTTTTCCTGAATGGAACGCGCTAGTGCCACGAGAATGATGTCACCCAATTTATCGCGTGGTATTACATATGAAAAGTGAACATGTTTCTCAGTAGGAAATATTTTTTTTTATTTTATATGACTTTTTGATATTTTTTTTTTTAATGTGCAATATCTCGAGAACGGTTCATGTTAGCTTTCTGAAATTTATGTCAATCGTTTTATAATGAAAAATTACATAAGAAATGTCTATTTGCGTAACCTTATTAGCGGTTTTGATTTTTTGATTATTTTTTTTAAATTTCACTCGAAAATTTAGGGGGTTCTGGACATTCGATTGCGTATAAAAACAATAAGCTTCTAGTGTTTATAGATTATGATTTTTGTACCAAATTTCGTTCAAATTGGTCCATTCGTTCGTCAGTTATCGTCTCCACAGACTTACTGACACACACACACACACACACATACTTTCACACACACACACAGACATCACTCCAAAAATGTTTGATTCGTGATTAGGGATGCTTGAAATGTGCTCAACCGTCGAAAACTCGAATTCGAATTTTCGACCCCGTCACAATACTTTCCTTATACATTATGTATATAAGGAAAGTAAAAATGATGAAAAGATCCACGACAACGTTTTTAAAGTTGAATTGTACATTTGGAACTTTTTCGAATGATAACCTTTAAAGCTATTTCGACTCAATTAACTTACATTTCACGTAACTCTAAATTAACAATTGTCGACCTTAATAGTATCCTCAATAAACAGTATAATCCACATATTAAAATATTTTAATAATAAATTCATTAATTGGGGGGTCATTTTCATTAACTTGGCGTCATTTTTGACGATATTGTTGTCAATATGCGACTAAATATCGTTAAGTTGGCTATATTTTGCTAGATTATTCGCCAAGTTCGACATATGCATAATCAAATGTTACAAACAAACGAAGAGAAGAGCATTTCTGATGTACAAAAAGGTATGCCCGTCCTATAACGGAATTAAAAATTTTCAAACATTGCCTCCTATTTAGAGTCATTTTTTATCAATTTGGTGATATTTTTATCATATTGGCGACATTTTCGTTAATCTGGCGATATTTGAAAAAGTGGTCAAGTTTGCGACATCCCGCCTATAATTTTGCCAAGCATTGCGGACGGACAACGAAATAGGGTATTCTTATAACCGTTTATTATGTTATTTCCAAGATATTCAATTTTCATCAATTAGTCGTCATTTTCATTTATTTATAGTCATTTTTATGAATTTCACGATTTCTTGTCAATTTGGCAACATTTCAAAAAACCTCGCCAAGATGGCGATATGCCACCAAATTCGTCACCAATATTTCGTCAAGCATTATGGACAGAAAAATAATTTAATCTTGTAGAAGATAAACTACTAATGGGGCCCAAATACAAAACTATTACCCAAATATATTCTCACGTGAATGGAACAAGCTAGATCCACGAAGATGATGATAATAAATTTATCGCATAATATTACATATGAAAAGTGAACATATTTCACAATAATTAATATTTTTTTTAATTTTATGGGATTTTAGAATAAATTATTTTAAAAATGTGCTATATCTCGAGAACGGTTCACGCTAGCGTTTTAAATATTGTGTCAATCGTTTTCGAATGAATAATTACATCAAAAATGATTACTTACGTAACTTTAACCTTTGGCTTACGGGTGGGACAGCATCAAACCCAAACGAAGAACCTCTCAAACAGACAGGTATTTGATATAACTTATCCCAAACAGTTCGATCCCCTTTACAGACATTTGCCTCCATGGACGCCAATACCTGCAAAGGGGGAATCGAACTGTTTGGGATAGGGTATGTCAAATACCTGTCTTTTTGGGAGGTTCTTCGTTTGGGATGGACGCTGTTCCACCCGTAAACAAAATGTTAATAAAAGTATTAATGTTTTGATGATTTTTTCAAAATTTCATTTGAAAATTTGGAGAGTTCTGAACATTCGATTGCGTTTAAAAACAATATGCTTCCAGTATTTATATATATATATATATATATATATATATATATATATATATATATATATATATATATATATATATATATATATATATATATATATATGCGTATATATATATATGTATATATATATATATATATATATATATGTATATATATATAGATATATATATGTGTATGTATATATATATATGTATATATATGTATATATATATATATATATATATATATAGATATAGATATATATATGTGTATGTATATATATATATATGTATATATATATGTATATATATATATATATATATATATATTTATATATATATTTATATATATATATATATATATATATATGTATATATATATGTATATATATATATATATATATATATACATGTATGCATATATATATATGTATATATATGTATATATATATATATATATATATATATATACTAGGTGGTTCTGCCTACTGCTTGCTACGCTTCGCTAATCCCCCTACTCGCTGCGCTCACTTCATACCTATATCTCTATATCGCCTAAAAAATTTCTACTTTCAAAAATCTCTTATACTATCCCTACCTATTTTCCGTAGGTGGTAAAAGGAAGGATTTTTCTTAGCCCAGGGAATCCAAAACTGAATTCCTTGATCCTGAGCCCTCTTCGTGAGCTATTTCATGCCAAACTAAAGATTAAATCGATAAACGCTTTATTTCATCTTGTTACCCTGTTATTTCTCTATAAATGTAACTCCAAATTATGATAAATGGCACTAAATCAATGAAAATGACTATCAATTGATGAAGAATATTAAATTTCGCAAATGCCAATCTAAACGATGCAAACTGTGTCCAGTGGCTAATCCACAACAAATTTCTACAGACAACGAAAGTAGAAAATTTTTTTGCAAGAGCTATAATGTGGTTTATTGTATTGAATGTTTAAAATGTCAAGCTAAATATATAGGCCAAACGCAGTATCCTTTAAACATTCGAATAAATCTGCACCGAAGCCAGGTAGGAAAGGTACAACAGGAAATGCCCACAGCTAATTTGGAACTGAGACATTTTCAAGCCCATGGGTTCACCAACATCATGGTAACTATAATTGATATAGTACCAAATAAATCGGAAAGATTATGGTGGGAGAGCAACCATATTAAACAATTCAATACGGCTTATCCATATGGCCTTAATACATTAATATTTAACGAAAACTTTAATAAAGAAAGATGCAGAAATAGTTCTTCATACCCTCTATCTGAAAATCTTATAAATAAAAAATCCCACCGATGGCAAAGAGGAAGTAAAAAACAACACAATAATTATATTAAAACAGAAGAAAAAATATTGAAATTTCTAAAAACTGAAAACACGATGAAAATTGGATGGATTAAGAACTTGGCCTATAGTATCAAGCTCAAATATCTACAGAAAATATGGAATTACATAATACATTTCAACTTAAAAGAAAGCAATTGCCAAAATGAAGAAGCAAGTACTAATATTGATATCCTATTGGATTTAATCAAACTCAGAGCCAGAATTTTTAATTTAACACTTACAAAAAGTGAAATTATAAAACAATCTAAAGAATTTTTTATTACAACTTTCAAGAACAAACTGTATGAGAACATTCCATTCCATTCTATTTTAAATCATATTAACGTATGTCTTCCTTTGTCCAATATAAAAATCATGATCAATTATAGATTCGTCAAAACCAACGGAAGGAAATTTTTCAATTATAACAAAATTTGTCAAGATGTTGCATCAAATAATGTAGATTCTTGTAATTGTCATGAGAATATTCATAGTGACACTCATCATAAGCATATAATCTCCGGAAATCTAGATTTTATCAAAGACAAAAGACTTAAAAACCTGCTTCAACTCGGTACAAAGTACCGTATACAAGAATTTAAAAATGTATACGAAGAATTTTATAATGATCTCGACATCTTCATTTATAGATTGGCGGTAAAACATAGTTTACCAATACAAGCATTTAATGAGTGGAAATATAAATTTTACAAAGCGTTTTGTCACTACTACCCGCAGCACTGCAAAAACAATAGAGAAATTAAAGTTCCATCCTCGTTCAAGCAAATTAAAGAAGAATATGTATTAACATATACCGATAAAATAGTATCAAATTATGCCTTCACTTGTAAAAAGTTCTACGTGGATACACTAAACCAAAGTTACAGGGACAGTGAAATGTATGCTTTAATACCCAGTAACGCATTGATACTGACTAAAAGAATAGAGGCACTTTACAAAAGAATAGGAATTGATATTAAAACAATAAAATACCCATATTTGGTCCTGATCCCCAAATTACACAAAATACCTGTCAAGTTTCGAACTGTGACGGTGGGATGTGGTTCATATTTGGAAATAGCAAACAAAAAACTTTTGGATTTACTCATAATAGTTATGCATGATATTAAAAGACATAACTCTATTGTGATAAAAAACGGACAGGAACTGATAAACCGACTAAAGTTTTGTCATAACGATATCAACTTTAAGAGTTACGACTTTCGAGATCTTTTTAACAATATTGATTTGGATAATTTACAATTGATTCTGAAAGATCTACATGAAGAATACGATCTAAAGCAATTTATAACTTATAGAAGATACATGGACTTGGTAGAATTGGTATTAAAGGAAAACATACTACACGACGGAAGCAATTTTTACAAACAAATCAAGGGCATACCTATGGGAGGGAGTTGCTCGTCAATACTAGCAGATATATATCTATCTAAATACGAAAGAGGCACTCATATCCTATCGGAAATGCCCTACTTCCGTTATGTCGATGATGTGATAATTGGGGGCTATGAAAACACCCCATGTTTTGACTTTTCATTCTACCCAAGCGAATTGGACCTTATTGAAAATCCAGCGTGTGAGGACGGATCGGTAAAATTCTTGGATTTAGCTATCAAAAAACACAAGAAATATGGAATATACACAGTGTTACACGACAAAAGAGATTCATATAGGATCAAGGTAAATCATATTATCGATTGGAATTCAAACCTTGCAAAGTATGTCTTCAGAAATATAGTGATTGGACATTTTAGAAGAAACCAAAATTATAATACTTTTAGGAAAGACTGCATTTGCAAATGTAAAAAATTTGCAGATGAAGCTATAAAAAGAAATTATCCAGTCAATTTTGTACAACATTATTACAAATCCTTTTTTAAAGAAAATTTGTAATCTGATTGTTGATATAGAGATTTAATATTCATGACTGCGTAACTATTATCCTGATATTTCTTTGCGCATGAGCAACTTTACTTATATAAAGAGACGTTCCATCGGGTTGGACTAGCGGATGTTTCTTCTTCATGGATTCGTTTACTTCTTTGGTTCTGAGTCTGTTCTGGTGCTTTTATTTTCGCACATTTGGGAGGCTGACCATGGAATTATGTTGGTTCCGTGAGCGTTACCCGGGTTGTAAAAGCTGCTTTAAGCGGGAAAGGGGTGTCGCAATCCACCCCTACCATTCTTATGTAATTCATATGGTCACTCCCGTTCTTTTCTACTTTCATTCATGTATTCTACTAGGGAATTTGAGCAGCATTTGCGACTCCTCCTTTGTAGTGAATAGTTCTTTAATTTCAGGCTTATTTGGGATATATCCTATTTTGTCTCACTTTATTGTAATAGTATACGGAATGTCTACATCCAGCAGCAAAGCGCGGAAGTAGTACATATCTTTTATTTTTCATATCAGCTTTTTACTTAAAGGCCACCTCTCGGACCAGCTTGATGAAGTGTTTGGTCTTCCGTGTGTTGTAGAAATTGGATTCTTTGGACGACTTTTGGAGCAGGGTTGATTATAACGGTAAGAAGTAAACTTATTTTTATGATGGTATTGTAGTGATAATTGGAATATTGATGTAAATGATTTGTGATCGTTCGTTTTTGTACTTATATGCTAAATAGGTATTTAACTTTTTATGATGTATTTTTAGATACGTGTAATAAACTGGTAGTCTTCACAGGTTACTAATATCAACGAATCTTATAGATGATGGTTTTTACAAAATTACAAAAAAAGTATATAATAGTGTTAAAACTTTGCCATAAAGTTTGCGATGGTCAATTGTACAGCGAGGATTGGATTGAATTTAGTTAGAGTTTCAAAGTGATATCCACAGAGAAATCGGAAGACAGGAAGATAAGGCGTACATATTTGTCAACTCCTCAACAAGAGTTAAAAAACTGTTGATTTTTAAAATATGAATGAAGTCTGTATATAATATTGGAGACTGGCAAATATATTCAAATACGAATATATGCCCGGTGACACAATAGTAGGGTGTTTGTGTTATCGACATACCGTTACCCTAGTCTCTAATAGTAAAGCATATCGATGAGAAGATATTTCAAATCTGTAACAGTTGGCCATGATCAAGCTGTGACAAAAATAAAAAATGTAAATATTGATTTATATCCAGACAAGATCCCAAATGGGTCAAATGATTTTTTTAACATTCATAATTATCACCACCCGCATATGAAGAATATTAAATTTCGCAAATGCCAATCTAAACGATGCAAACTGTGTCCAGTGGCTAATCCACAACAAATTTCTACAGACAACGAAAGTAGAAAATTTTTTTGCAAGAGCTATAATGTGGTTTATTGTATTGAATGTTTAAAATGTCAAGCTAAATATATAGGCCAAACGCAGAATCCTTTAAACATTCGAATAAATCTGCACCGAAGCCAGGTAGGAAAGGTACAACAGGAAATGCCCACAGCTAATTTGGAACTGAGACATTTTCAAGCCCATGGGTTCACCAACATCATGGTAACTATAATTGATATAGTACCAAATAAATCGGAAAGATTATGGTGGGAGAGCAACCATATTAAACAATTCAATACGGCTTATCCATATGGCCTTAATACATTAATATTTAACGAAAACTTTAATAAAGAAAGATGCAGAAATAGTTCTTCATACCCTCTATCTGAAAATCTTATAAATAAAAAATCCCACCGATGGCAAAGAGGAAGTAAAAAACAACACAATAATTATATTAAAACAGAAGAAAAAATATTGAAATTTCTAAAAACTGAAAACACGATGAAAATTGGATGGATTAAGAACTTGGCCTATAGTATCAAGCTCAAATATCTACAGAAAATATGGAATTACATAATACATTTCAACTTAAAAGAAAGCAATTGCCAAAATGAAGAAGCAAGTACTAATATTGATATCCTATTGGATTTAATCAAACTCAGAGCCAGAATTTTTAATTTAACACTTACAAAAAGTGAAATTATAAAACAATCTAAAGAATTTTTTATTACAACTTTCAAGAACAAACTGTATGAGAACATTCCATTCCATTCTATTTTAAATCATATTAACGTATGTCTTCCTTTGTCCAATATAAAAATCATGATCAATTATAGATTCGTCAAAACCAACGGAAGGAAATTTTTCAATTATAACAAAATTTGTCAAGATGTTGCATCAAATAATGTAGATTCTTGTAATTGTCATGAGAATATTCATAGTGACACTCATCATAAGCATATAATCTCCGGAAATCTAGATTTTATCAAAGACAAAAGACTTAAAAACCTGCTTCAACTCGGTACAAAGTACCGTATACAAGAATTTAAAAATGTATACGAAGAATTTTATAATGATCTCGACATCTTCATTTATAGATTGGCGGTAAAACATAGTTTACCAATACAAGCATTTAATGAGTGGAAATATAAATTTTACAAAGCGTTTTGTCACTACTACCCGCAGCACTGCAAAAACAATAGAGAAATTAAAGTTCCATCCTCGTTCAAGCAAATTAAAGAAGAATATGTATTAACATATACCGATAAAATAGTATCAAATTATGCCTTCACTTGTAAAAAGTTCTACGTGGATACACTAAACCAAAGTTACAGGGACAGTGAAATGTATGCTTTAATACCCAGTAACGCATTGATACTGACTAAAAGAATAGAGGCACTTTACAAAAGAATAGGAATTGATATTAAAACAATAAAATACCCATATTTGGTCCTGATCCCCAAATTACACAAAATACCTGTCAAGTTTCGAACTGTGACGGTGGGATGTGGTTCATATTTGGAAATAGCAAACAAAAAACTTTTGGATTTACTCATAATAGTTATGCATGATATTAAAAGACATAACTCTATTGTGATAAAAAACGGACAGGAACTGATAAACCGACTAAAGTTTTGTCATAACGATATCAACTTTAAGAGTTACGACTTTCGAGATCTTTTTAACAATATTGATTTGGATAATTTACAATTGATTCTGAAAGATCTACATGAAGAATACGATCTAAAGCAATTTATAACTTATAGAAGATACATGGACTTGGTAGAATTGGTATTAAAGGAAAACATACTACACGACGGAAGCAATTTTTACAAACAAATCAAGGGCATACCTATGGGAGGGAGTTGCTCGTCAATACTAGCAGATATATATCTATCTAAATACGAAAGAGGCACTCATATCCTATCGGAAATGCCCTACTTCCGTTATGTCGATGATGTGATAATTGGGGGCTATGAAAACACCCCATGTTTTGACTTTTCATTCTACCCAAGCGAATTGGACCTTATTGAAAATCCAGCGTGTGAGGACGGATCGGTAAAATTCTTGGATTTAGCTATCAAAAAACACAAGAAATATGGAATATACACAGTGTTACACGACAAAAGAGATTCATATAGGATCAAGGTAAATCATATTATCGATTGGAATTCAAACCTTGCAAAGTATGTCTTCAGAAATATAGTGATTGGACATTTTAGAAGAAACCAAAATTATAATACTTTTAGGAAAGACTGCATTTGCAAATGTAAAAAATTTGCAGATGAAGCTATAAAAAGAAATTATCCAGTCAATTTTGTACAACATTATTACAAATCCTTTTTTAAAGAAAATTTGTAATCTGATTGTTGATATAGAGATTTAATATTCATGACTGCGTAACTATTATCCTGATATTTCTCTGCGCATGAGCAACTTTACTTATATAAAGAGACGTTCCATCGGGTTGGACTAGCGGATGTTTCTTCTTCATGGATTCGTTTACTTCTTTGGTTCTGAGTCTGTTCTGGTGCTTTTATTTTCGCACATTTGGGAGGCTGACCATGGAATTATGTTGGTTCCGTGAGCGTTACCCGGGTTGTAAAAGCTGCTTTAAGCGGGAAAGGGGTGTCGCAATCCACCCCTACCATTCTTATGTAATTCATATGGTCACTCCCGTTCTTTTCTACTTTCATTCATGTATTCTACTAGGGAATTTGAGCAGCATTTGCGCCTCCTCCTTTGTAGTGAATAGTTCTTTAATTTCAGGCTTATTTGGGATATATCCTATTTTGTCTCACTTTATTGTAATAGTATATGTATATATATATAGATATATATATGTGTATGTATATATATATATGTATATATATGTATATATATATATATATATATATATAGATATAGATATATATATGTGTATGTATATATATATATGTATATATATATGTATATATATATATATATATATATATATATTTATATATATATTTATATATATATATATATATATACGCATTACTACAAACAGGTTAAAGGCATACCCATGGGTGGTGCATGCTCATCAATATTGGCAGATATTTATCTATCCAAATATGAAAGAGGAACCCATATATTATCGGAAATACCTTATTTCCGTTATGTTGACGATGTGATATTAGGGGGTTATGCAAACACCCCTGACATAGATTTTGCATTCTACCCAAGGGAATTAGACTTAATTGAAAACCCGATCAATGAGGATGGATCGACAGACTTCCTGGACTTGTCAATAAGAAAACACCAACAGTATGGAATTTATACAACCATACACGACAAGAGAAATTCATACAATATCAGAATTAATAATATTATTGATTGGAATTCAAACCTCACCAAAAATATATTCAGAAATATTATTGTCGGGTACTTCAGAAGAAACAGAAACTACAGTACTTTTAAAAAAGACTGCATTTATGAATGTAATAAAATAATAAATGATGCATTAAAAAGAAATTACCCTAGATATTTTTTACAACATTATTACTATTCCTTTTTCAAAGAAAGAAATTGTACATTGTTTGATTCTAAATGAGTATTCTTAATCATATATATTTTCATATCTGCGATCCTATCATCATGAAGTCTTATCGCGCATGTGCGACTTTCCCTTATAAAATGTTGTGTTTTCAAGCTGGATTGTAGGGTGTATCTCTTCCATGCTTGGTTCCATCTTTGCTTTTGTGTCCGTTCGGGTGCTTCTGCCTTTGCACATGTGGGAGATTGACCATTGAGTTACATTGGTGCCGTGAGCGTTGCCCGGGTCGTAAAAGCTGCTTTAAGCGGGAAAGGGGTGTCGCAATCCACCCCTGCCATTCTATGCAAATCATATGGTCACTCCTGTTCTCGCTTATTTTTTCTTCTTGTTTATATCCTTATATGCCACTCTGGATGCAGAGCTGCTAAGCGCCACATCCTCTGTAAGGTTTCTGTTTTCTCCTTTACTTAAATAGGAGTTCCGTTCGTGATATACTTATTTTTATATGTATATATATGTATATATATATGTATATATATATATATATATATATATATATACATGTATGCATATATATATATGTATATATATGTATATGTATATATATATATATATATATATACTAGGTGGTTCTGCCTACTGCTTGCTACGCTTCGCTAATCCCCCTACTCGCTGCGCTCACTTCATACCTATATCTCTATATCGCCTAAAAAATTTCAACTTTCAAAAATCTCTTATACTATCCCTACCTATTTTCCGTAGGTGGTAAAAGGAAGGATTTTTCTTAGCCCAGGGAATCCAAAACTGAATTCCTTGATCCTGAGCCCTCTTCGTGAGCTATTTCATGCCAAACTAAAGATTAAATCGATAAACGCTTTATTTCATCTTGTTACCCTGTTATTTCTCTATAAATGTAACTCCAAATTATGATACCCCTCAGGGGTTCACTTCTTTAGTGAATACGGGTGTTGCAATCCCGAGGCACCTTAGCAAGGCTTTTCTTTCCTTTTTTCTTACTCTCTCTTTCTTTTTCCTTCTTATTTTTTGTCTATCCTCCTTTCCCCTTCTTTTTGTTTTGTTCTCCTTTTGTGTTTTGTGTTTCTTGTCCCTCTCAGCTGCTGGTGTCATCAATGCCGAGCCCTTAGTAAACATCACATCTGCTCTATGGGCCCTAGTACCACTCTTCGGCCTCTGCTGTAAGGTACACCGTTTGGGCTCGGGAATGGGTTCATGTGGGTGTGATGCGAAAGGGGTAGAGCTGCGTGCATCAGTAGTTTTGCTTTCGAGAAACGTTTGCAGTAAACGGTTCCAGAGGTGAGTCCCTTGGTTGCGTTGGTTGGATGGTGGAGAGTGTTTCATATCGAGAAATCCCCCTTGGATCCTTGCTGGTCCATGGGCCCTGTGCACTAGGTGCACGTTATGGCCCGCTCTCCATCATCTGGCTTTGCGAATGACTCCGGCGGTTACACTTGGCACGTTAGAAAAGTGTGGGGAGACGGAGTCTGGCGGGGGCTCCGATCGATCTGGAAGTAAACCGTGGTTTTTTATTAGTGGTTACAAGCATGGAGAATTCGAGAATGCTTTTGGCCTCAGGTTCTTCATGCTTTTCTAGTGAAATTTCTAATGCTTCCTTGCCTTCCAAGGCAGGAGATCTTAATTGGGCGGATAGAGTAGATGCCTCTAGCGTTTCCGTATCCTTGGGACATAAAACTGATAGGATTATGAACGTAAATACAGATGCTTTACAAAGAACTAATGAAATAGATAATCATAAAATGACTACAACTGAAGCAAAGTATTTCGTTATGAAAAGAATCGATGGATCATTCAATAACGTTTCACCCTTTTTGATTCAAAAAGGAATACTCAGTACTGTTGGGGAAGTGGAAACTATAAAGAAGCTCAGATCTGGTGACTTGTTAGTTAAAGTTTTGTCTACCACACAAGCTAAAAATATACTTTTATTGAAAACCCTCGCAAATATTCCCGTGTCCGTGACTGCCCATAGTACATTAAACTTCTCTCGTGGGGTTATTTCAGAACCAGACCTTACACATATACCTGAAACTGAAATCCTTGACAATCTAAAAGACCAAAAAGTTAGCTCTGTACGACGAATCTCTGTAAGACGAGATGGAACAATGTTTCCAACAAAACATCTTATACTGACTTTTGACACCCCAGTCTTACCTAAATATTTAAAAGTAGCCTACCTCAGATGCCCAGTACGGCCATATGTGCCAAACCCATTAAGATGCTTCCACTGTCAGAGATTTGGACATCCAAAAACTTCCTGTCGTGCTCCTAAAGTGGTGTGTGCACGCTGTGCAGAACACGGACATGACAGTGAGGGATGTACATCTACCCCAAAATGTGTTAATTGCGAGGCTGAACATCCATCTTATGCCCGCTCATGTCCAAAATGGGTTTTTGAGAAAGAAATTCAAACTCTAAAAACATCCAGTAATATTACTTACCCAGAAGCACGTAAACTGATTGAAGCAAGAACACCAAAAATAGGCATATCATACTCAACTGTTGTCAGAAACAGACAAACAAAATCTGCTGGCATACAAACTGAAGTTACATCAGTAGGCACACAAACCGAACCTGACTTCAACTTTATGCAATTAATCCCTAACCAACAAACTAACGAAACAAAACCTGTCCCTTCTGTAAACACTGCTGTTTCAAGTACTAAACAAAAGCAAAAAACTTCAATCCCATTAGCCACTTTCAGACCTGCTTTCACACAACAAAAAGCTGCAGTAGTAAGTACCAGTGGAAAAAAAGGAGTTAATACTTTAGAAGAGAAAACAAAAACAAACAAAAAACATAAATTAAAGAATACTAGAGACAGTCCTTTGGAGAAAAAATCCGTCAAAAAAACAAACATTCACGAAAATCATAGCCAAGATGATGATGAAGTACAACTGTGTGCTTCCGAGGATGAAGGGATGATAACAGATGTGTCATCCTCTTCCTCTACTCAGAAAAAAGAGACCACCTCCCATCGGCCCAAGAAAAAAACCTGAATATGGCTTTTTTGCTATCTTGGAATTGCCGTGGGTTGCAGAACAAGTCGGTGGAGTTCAAGAATTTAATTAATACTTTCCAACCTATTTGTGTTTGCCTTCAAGAGACTATGCTAAAATCTAGCAGTAATTTTAATATTAAAAATTTTAATTGTATCCGTAAAGATTTTAATATGAACAGTAGAGTATCTGGGGGAGTTGCTTTGTTAGTCTCACAAGACTACCCTTCTTCCATATTACAACTCACCACAAATCTACAAACTGTTGCTGTTCGGATCCATGTAAATAGATTGATTACTGTATGCTGTATTTACTTACCACCAAATGATCACATAAATTCTAGAGAACTTGATAATTTGATTCGCCAACTTCCTGCACCATTTGTGATACTCGGTGACTTTAATGGCCACAATCCCCTTTGGGGAAGTCTAGACACAAATTGCAGAGGACAACAAATTGAGCAATGTGTCAGTGATCACAATTTATGCATTTTTAACAATAATGAATGCACCTATTTTCACCAACCTAGTAGGACTTTTCACAGTATTGACCTTGCCATCTGTTCTCCCTCTCTCCTTCCTTACTGGAATTTTGCAGTTGATAAAGATCTTCACAATAGTGACCACTTCCCTATCATGCTCTCTAACAGTCAATTCAGATCGACTATAAAACCATCTCAGTACATATTTTCAAAAGCTGATTGGGCGAAGTTTACTTCCCTAGCTCTGATCACTGATGAAGCTATTCAAAGCATTGACATTGATACAGCTGTAGAAAATGTTACAGATATCCTTATAGAGGCTGCGGATGCTGCAATTCCAAAACGTGCAGGTAATATATCTAAGCATCGTTTCCCTTGGTGGAGTGACGAATGTCGTGAGGCTTATAAAAAGCAAAATAAAGCTTGGTCAATTTTCAGGAGGTCTCCTACCACTGAAAACCTAACTGCATTTAAACATGCAAAAGCGTTTGCTCGCAGGATACGCAGAAGAAGGCAGAAAGAGTCATGGGAAAAATATGTTAGTGAAATAACATCTTCCACTTCTAGTAAAATTCTATGGGAGAAAGTCAAAAAGTGTACAGGGAATTATAGTAATCACTCCATAGCCATTCTAAATCATAATAGCACAACTATAAGTTCGCCATATGACATTGCAAATGAAATTGCCAAAGAATTTGCAAATATTTCAAATGCATCAAATTACTCTGAACCGTTTTTAAAACACAAACTTCAGTCTGAAAATAAACCTATTGTTTTCCCAGAAGCTAGAAACTTACCTTATAACATGCACTTTACAATGTCAGAGTTGGTGACTGTTTTGTCCCAAACACACAGAACTTGCAGTGGACCTGATAAAATTAGCTATCTCATGCTTAAACACCTCTCCCATTACTCCTTATTGAACCTCTTATACCTGTTTAACAGAATTTGGCATGAACATAAATTCCCTAGGTCATGGCAAAGAGCCATCACAATTCCCATTTTAAAACCAGGTAAGGACCCTCAAAGCCCTTTAAGTTATCGGCCTATAGCTCTCACAAGCTGTGTATGTAAACTTCTAGAAAAAATGGTTAATGCCAGGCTTGTACACTTTTTAGAGAGTAACAAGTTATTATCACCCCACCAAAGTGGCTTTCGTCGAGGTAGATCTACCATTGATAATCTTACCTCATTAGAATCACAAATTAGGACTGCCTTTCTTAGGAGAAATCATTTAGTCTCAATTTTTTTTGATATTGACAAAGCCTATGATCGAACATGGCGCTACGGTATTATTAAGGACATTTATGATTTTAATCTAAAAGGTAATCTTCCTATTTTTATTCAAAACTTTTCATCACATTCCAAGTGCGCATTGGTTCAACACTCTCACGCACACACGTACAAGAGGAGGGTGTGCCACAAGGAAGTGTCTTGAGTGTGACACTCTTTAATATAAAAATAAATAGTCTTTTAAACAGTTTGCCAGTGTCTGTCCATAAAAGTCTGTATGTGGATGATCTGCAAGTTGCCTACCAAGCTCACGATATGCGTACTGTGGAAAGACAATGTCAAGCCGCCGTAAATAACATCTTACGATGGGCAAATGTGAATGGGTACGGGTTTTCCACTCAAAAGACTTGTTGTGTTCATTTCACCAGAAAACGTGGTATCCACTCACCCCCAGAAATCTTTATGGGAGGTGTAAAGATTGCTGTAGTAGAGGAAATAAAATTTCTAGGGGTTTGGTTCGATAAAAAGCTTACTTTCTTGCCCCACATCCAGAAACTGCGAAATAAATGTGAGAAAGCTCTTAACATCTTAAAAGTCCTCTCAAATACTAAATGGGGTGCAGATTTTACTTCCATGCTTCGCATCTACAGAGCTGTTATTCGGTCAAAACTAGATTATGGTTGTTCTGTGTATGGATCAGCACGAACATCAGTGCTAAAAAAGCTTGATCCAATTCACCATAAGGCATTACGTATATGCTCAGGAGCCTTTAGGACATCTCCAGTTCAAAGCATATATGCTGTCTCTAATGAGCCATGTTTACAATTAAGGCGTGAACAGCTGGCACTGAATTATTATTTTCGTATCATGTCCGTACATAACCATCCGTTACAACGTGCATTCCTTGATGATCATTATGATCGACTGTATGACCACAGACCTTCATGCATTCCTATTTTTGGCAAGCGGATACGCAATATAGTAGAAACTACCCCTTTAGTAGAGCTTTATGTTCGAAAAACAAAGTTTTTTGAAACACCTCCATGGTATGTTAACAATTTCACCTTTCTCAACCCTTTTTGTAATTTTACGAAGACTAACACCATTCCGGCTATTTATGTGCAATTGTTTGCTGAACATAGGAATCTGTATAAGGAGTTTACTCCTGTTTTTACAGATGGTTCCAAAGCAGGAGATTACGTTGGTCTAGCTTATGTTTGCAACAATACTATAAAGTCTTATAAACTACATGCATCTTGCTCTATTTTTACAGCTGAGATTATGGCTATTTACCAGTCCCTAATCTTCATCTCTTATCAAAAGTCCAAAAAGCACATTATATATACTGACTCATTGAGTTCATTACAGCTTTTATCATCGAAGAGAGCTATGAATTACCACATTGCCTCTGATATCCTTAAGTATGAGCATCGTCTGAAGGAGCAAGGATACCATACTAAATTCTGTTGGGTCCCAGGACATGTTGGCATCAAAGGAAATGATTTAGCAGACATTGCTGCTAAATCAGCTACTCAAACTTTGAGTCTGACTATCCCTTTGACCGACATCAAACAATTTGTTCTAAAAAATATTCATGACAAATGGCAGTATTCCTGGAATCAGCAAGCTGATAATAAGTTGCTCGAGATAAAGCCCTTAGTACAAAAATGGAATAGTTTCCAATGTAGGAAACTGGATGTAATTTTAACTCGTTTGCGCATTGGTCACACTCGTTTTACTCACAGGCATTTACTTTTAGGAGAAATTGAACCCCTTTGTAATGTTTGTCAAACCGCAGCAAGTGTAAAACATATTCTAATTACTTGTCCTAAATATAAACAGTTTCGTTTTAAACATTTTAAAACGTATACTCTAACTTTGACGGAATTGATTGGAGAAAACCCTCATTCAGGGATTTTTCCATTCTTATTAGACATTGGGTTTTACCATCATATTTAAATTCACTTCCTATCACCTTTTAAACTTTTTTCATCTTGTTTCCATCATTAACCCTCTTGCATTGTCTTGTTTTAGTCATACAACTTTTTAGATTATACACTTGTTTTTATTCTTTACCTTTATCTGTATTTTAGTACCATATGTCCGGCGCAGCATATCCTCTTTGGATCTTGTGCCAAAAATCCTAAATCAACCAACCAAATTATGATAAATGGCACTAAATCAATGAAAATGACTATCAATTGATGAAAATTCACAATCTTGGAAAGAATATCAAACAACTATAGAAATTACCAATTTATCAGTCCGTTCGTAATGAGTGGGGGAAAATTTTGGGGGATGTCGCAAATTTGGCAACCTTTTAAATATTGCCAGATTAAAGAAAATGTCGCCAAATTGATAAAAATAACGCTAAATAGGAGGCAAGGTTTTGCAAGTTTGTAAGTCCGTCATATGAGGCATATATTCTAGTATATCAGAAAAGCGCTTCTCTCCATTTGTTCGTAACACTTAACGATACATGTCGAACTTGGCGAATAATCCACCGAAATATCGCCAACTTGGCGATATTTAGCCCCAGATTGACGAAAATATTGTCAGAATTGCAATAATGAGACTATATTAATGAAAATGACGCCCAATTGATGAATTAATTATTAAAATATTTTAATATATGGACTATATCGCTTATTGAGGATGCTATCAGTATTGATAATTGTTCATTTTGAGTTGCACGAAATATAAGTTAATTAGGTACTTTGAAATTCCTTATCGCATGTGTTTGTTTTTTTGTGATTATTTTGTGTCTTTTCAGCATATTTTCTGTTGTACAGCGCCACCTATCGGTGTTTCTGGAACTATTTTTTTTCGCGTAATCCCTTTCCCCATGTCTTGAATAGTAGGTTCAACAATTTTGGAGCCCTTACACTGAGTAGTTTGATGTATAGAGAGCTCAGAGTAGGAGTGTTTTAATTCTGACCACCCGGTACATATACAGTTATCGGGAATTTCTATATCTTTCATTGTTCGGTATTTTCAAAAGATGTTGGCCTGGGAGCATTCCAAACAAATTGCAAAATCAACGTCACATTCATAAATAAGTTCAATTGAATAAAAAATGGTATCTATAAGTATAAAGAAAGAAAATAAAGAAAGATTTCAATTTCATTGATCTAGAACTATACTTCTATGTTTATCCTTCTATGAAATGCCGGATATTACTGGTAGTCAGGCATTCATAACGCATACACAGAATCTTGAACGACGAAATATTAGCGAATTGGAGGGGCGTACTGTACAGGATTTCGCTTCTCCCATTTTCCGCCAGTTAGGAAAATGGTTATGATCCTCCCCCTTTCTTTCCTTTATCAGTACTGCTGGTACAAAATAATGCATACCTCACAAGATGTACACCCTTTCACTGAATGAATATAAAATATATCATATTAAAGTATCTAATTTCCTTATTTACATATGTTTCTTTATATCATAAATATTACGAAAATTCCATTGCAGACAATTTTTTAAATATTTATATATGGAATTCAAAGCACAAGAAATGCATAGAAAAGATCGCACTTCATCCATAACTAAAATGGATCATGAGCATAAGCATGAGTGAGGACTCGAATTTCACTATCAGTTGCATTTGATATTCATCTCGTAAAATATAGCCATTTTCTGTGCATTCCAATTCCCAATTCATCCATCACGACAAACTTAAACCTCCCTTCGGTTAGTATCTTTCAGAGTTTCAGAAAAATATTATTTATTCGCTTGGACGAACCTGCATATGTTTGGATTGTGAGAATTATTTAAAATTGCGTTGAAGAATGCAATTCTTATCCATAGTTTAGGTGACGGTGTGGTGATGAAATGTGTTGTGGACTGGAAAGGGCTTTCACTACAAACCCATATCTCTTCCTTTCCAATGTCTTATTACGTTCTCATATTGTTGTACTAGAAAATGTACACGTCGTTTCCAGGGATTTAAGATACAAACCTCTGATTAAAATTACACCGGAACATTTGGCGAATTATTAAAAAACAATCAACGTTTCTACGATACGCCCTCTTAGAACAAAAAATAAATAAGTTACTGCTCGGACGTATTAAGTCCTAAATAAATATGTGGAGCGATTGCAATTCTGATGCGCGGCTTTCATTAGATCTAACAAAATGTGTAGTCTTTAAAACTAAGCTCTAGCATAATTAGGAGCTGAGATATATGATCGAATCAGTGACAAGCCTAGGATAGGGGTTAGGGGGATCAATTCGAAAATCGCAATCTTTAATTCGATAATCGTTGCTTTTAGAACACATCGCATCGAGAAAACAAAACAGCGTTATGATTAATTCAAAATTCAATTTCACATATAAGCGCACTAATAAAAATATGTTTAATGGGGACGAGCGAAGCGAAGTCCATTCTCCATTCCTAACGAAGCGAAATCAATATTTTCTTGAATTTTATGATGCCTTTTACACGAAAACTACAATAGGTAGGTAGGGGAAATTTTCCATGCATATGTGAAATTGCACGCAGATTTGTAGATTTATAATTTCAATTATTAAAACGAATTGTAACAGGGTGAAACACCATTTTTAAACCCCGCATGCTCACTACGCTTCCTACAAATATCAAGTAAATAACAACTTTTCAACAGCTAATCAATGCGTTTTCAATTATTAAAACAAATTGTAACAGGGTTCATTTTTAAACCGCGCATGCTCACTACGCTTCCTACAAATATTGAGTAAAAAGCAACTTTTCAACAGCCAATCAAAGCGTTTTCAATTATTAAAACGAACTGTAACAGGGTAAAACGCCATTTTTAAACCGCGCGTGCTCACTACGCTTTCTACAAATATCAAGTAAATAACAACTTTTCAACAACTAATCAATGCGTTTTCAATTATTAAAACGAATTGTGTAACAGGGTAAAACACTATTTTTAAACCGCGCATGCTCATTACGCTTCCTACAAATATCAAGTAAATAACAACTTTTCCACAGCTAATCAATGCGTTTTCAATTATTAAAACGAATTGTAACAGGGTAAAACGCAATTTTTAAACCGCGCATGCTTACTACGCTTCCTACCAATGTCAAGTAAACAACAACTTTTCAACAGCTAATCAAAGCGTTTTCAATTATTAAAACGAATTGTAACAGGGTAAAACGCCATTTTTAAACCGCGCATGCTCACTACGCTTCCTACAAATGTCAAGTAAACAACTTTTCAACAGCTAATTAAAGCGTTTTCAATTATTAAAACGAATTGTAACAGGGTAAAACGCCATTTTTAAACCGCGCATGCTCACTACGCTTCCTACAAATGTCAAGTAAACAACTTTTCAACAGCTAATCAAAGCGTTTTCAATTATTAAAACGAATTGTAACAGGGTAAAACGCCATTTTTAAACCGCGCATGCTCACTACGCTTTCTACAAATGTCAAGTAAACAACTTTTCAACAGCTAATCAAAGCGTTTTCAATTATTAAAACGAATTGTAACAGGGTAAAACGCCATTTTTAAACCGCGCATGCTCACTACGCTTCCTACAAATGTCAAGTAAACAACTTTTCAACAGCTAATCAAAGCGTTTTCAATTATTAAAACGAATTGTAACAGGGTAAAACGCCATTTTTAAACCGCGCATGCTCACTACGCTTCCTACAAATGTCATGTAAACAACTTTTCAACAGCTAATCAAAGCGTTTTCAATTATTAAAACGAATTGTAACAGGGTAAAACGCCATTTTTAAACCGCGCATGCTCACTACGCTTCCTACAAATGTCAAGTAAACAACTTTTCAACAGCTAATCAAAGCGTTTTCAATTATTAAAACGAATTGTAACAGGGTAAAACGCCATTTTTAAACCGCGCATGCTCACTACGCATCCTACAAATATCGAGTTAAAAACAACTTTTCAACAGCTAATCAAGGCGTGTGCATTTACATGTATTGTAATCTAAACGTGCTCCTCTATATTAAATACGTTTTTGCGATTTAAATGTGTTAATTTGATTTCATTGTTTTCTTGTATTTTAATGTGTTTAATTTAATATTCAAATTCTAGAAATCAATATGCTTAGAATTCTCAAATATTGAAATTACTTTTTTAACCTTTTAATTTTAAAATTATTTATTGAATTAAGTTTTAATTTCACATTTTTTACGGCTCGCATACTTTCACAGCTCGCATACTCATTCAAAGTCCGGCATTTTGCTAATCAAAATTTATCTACCAGACTCTAAATAATCGCTTACAAATAACACCCAAACACCTGATTCGAAAAATGTAGTTACCAAATCATTAAATATGCCACTGCTTTCCCAAAGCAGTGCAGAGTTCAGTTTGTAATGTCTTATGCATAGCGACCGTAAACCAGAGAATGAATCGAAAATATCGAATTTCACGCATTTGTTTCAAAATTAATAGAAAATTAATAGAAAATAGACCGTAAACCAGAGAATGAATCGAAAATATCGAATTTCACGCTTTTGCTTCAAAATTAATAGAAAATTTTTAAAAACCTGATCTGGGTAGCACGTGACTTTCTCTGCAGACTCATATTCACTTTTCACTTTATTTCATCAATAATTCATTATATTGAGTTTAATTTCACAAAATAACAGCCATAATTATTTGAAATTACACTGAATTTGCACTTTTAATTCAATTTTCGTTTTCATTGGATAACTGGACTTATTTTCAAAAGTAACGTAGCGAAATGCGAAAGAACTAAAATATCTCGAGAACAACACGTCCTAGTGTAATGGTGTTGGTTTCATTGTTTTATTACTAAAAATTACTTATAAAACAAGCATTTAATTGATACAGTTGAGCATGCGTAATCTTTTGTTTCTAGATTTAACGATTTTTGCTATCCATTTAGCAAAAACAGGCAGGTTCCTTTTTTCCAAATCGTACCAAAATCTAATCAGCACCAGAATAACCTACAAGTGATTTATCTGCCAAATTTTGTGAAATTTGGTCTATTAGATTTTCCTCTAGAATGGATGTAGTCAATTTTGGCTGGACATTTTCCAAAAAAAGGCAGGTTCTTTTATCCCGAATCGTACCAAAATCTAATCAGCAACAGAGTCACCCACAAGGGACTTACCTACCAAATTTTATGAAATTCAATAAATTAGTTTTTTAGTTAGAGTGGAACCAAAATCTGCACTGACAGACAGGCACACAGAGAGAGAGAGAGAGAGAGAGAAACACACACAGACGTCACGCTAAAAATAGTTTTTTCGTGTACTAGAAATCCCAAAACGTGTAGATCCGTCGAAAACTCGAGATGCGATTTTCGGCACGATTCCAATACTTTACCTATACATTACTATGTATTGCAGGGAAAGTAAAAATCTGATGTGGACAGCACATGACTTTCGCTGCAGACTTATACCCGCGTTCTATTTATTTTATATAAATTTAATTCACTTTTGATTCAATTTTCGTTCTCATTTGGTAACTGAACTTATTTTCAAAGGTGGTGTAGAGAAAATACGAAAAAACTAAAATATCTCGAGAACGTCTGGTCCCAGTGTAATGGAGTTGGTCTTATACTTTTCTTCGTTAAAAATTACGTATAAAACAAGTATTTAATGGATATATTTGAGCATACGTAGTTTTTTAACACTTTACAACAAAGTTGAAATGTGTTTATGACTTTGTTCATTCCGTCTGTCTGTCTGTCTGTCCGTTAGCACGATAACTGCCTTTATAAAAATGACTTTATAAAAATGACTTTATAAAAATGACTTAATCAAAATGAAATTTTAGTATGTTGTTCAGACGGTCTATAGAACCTATGGGAATATAAATGAATAATATCACCCAATTAGTTTTGGATTGAACCCGGGTTGAAAAAATGAAATACATTGAGCCCCATGGGACCTAATTTTTCAAACATTTTTTAAGCGGATTTGAAATTCACAAATTGCTTCGAAATTTTTAGGTAATACTCAAATTGTTCCATAAAATATATAAAAAAAATTCAGCGAAATATATTCAGTAGTTTTTTAAATAAAAATTAAAATAATAATAACAGCTCTTATATGAAACGATCACGTGACCATGATATGAAAGTATCACGTGATCCACTTCAAAATGATATATGGCATCCATCTTGTCTCAAAATCATGATTTTTAAAGTTCTTTTTATATTTCATATTGAGTGTTGTATCCGTCTTAAAACCACTTTATTTTGGTTTAATTTCTATGCATCTACACACTAAAACAGCGCAATTACAATATATATGAGTTTAAATGCTCATCCAAATTTCATTATTTCTACAACGAAGCCTATTTTTCACTTATGTAAAATGTAAACAGCAAAATATGTAGGATGAGTTGTATAGGAATTGCTGTATTTTTTTAACACAAAAGAATTTAGCTCATGGAGTCTGCATAGCTGATACGAAAGAAATATTCATTGACTTTACCGAGAGAAGGATGATTTTTTGCGATGAAGTTTTAAGCATAGGGTTAAATTACTTGTAGCTCCATGGTCTTAATTTTTAAATAAAATAAATTATAGTATTGTGATGAACGTCATGAATGGGAAATTATTTATGAATGAAATGCTGCTTTTTTAGAGAGAGCCAGGCGTGTTATTTTTTCTATGACGTCATTTGAATGAATTTCAGTTGTTCGATGAAGTTTTCAAATATAATAAATTATCGTAGTATTATGATAATTCAAAAATTATTACCGAGTAATATATCACATTTTAGAGATGTTTAAATCAGGCAATTTATATTTCAATGCCGGCATTTGAATGAAGTTCATTTTTTTCGATGAAGGTTTAAGTTTTCAAATATAATAAATCCATGTAGTATTGTGAGAAGTTTTAAAATATTACCGAGGAATGTATTGCATTTTAGACATGTTTAAATAAAATTGCATTGAAGTTGGAAAGTGTTTTATAATCAATGCTTTAAGCATGATTGATCATTCTTGTTTATTTTAGATTTTGGCGATTTTTGCTGGCCATTTCATAAAAAAGGCAGATTGTTTTTTCCTAATCATACCAAAATCTACTCAGCACCAGATAATCCTACAAGTAACTTATCTACCAAATTTTGTGAAATTTGGTCAATTAGTATTTTAGCTGGAACGGATAAATGACATTTTTGCGGGCCGTTTTGCAGAAAAAGGCTGGTTCTGTTTTTACGAATCGTACCAAAAGTAATCAGCACCAGGGTCACATGAAAGTGACTTACCTACTAAATTTTATGGAATTCGGTCCATTAGTTTTTGAGTTAGAGTGGATACATACATTGCACAGACACACAGACAGACAGACAGACACACAGACGTCACGCTAAAAATAAGTTTTTCGTATTCTAGAGGTCTCGAAACGTGTAGATCCGCCGAAAACTCGAGTTGCGATTTTCAACATGATTCCAATACTTTCCCTATAACCATGTATTGCAGGGAAAGTAAAAATGGCGAAATAAAAAAATATGTCAGAATGCTAAGATATAAATACATATTTGTGCAAAATGAGAAAATTGTGCTAATATTCCAATTTTTGGTGCTATGAAATAAAATAAAATAACTTTAACCGTGCATATTTTCATATATTTAATGAACTGAAGTGTGGCTCAATTTCACTTTCTCATACTAGGATTCAAAATACCTTTTAAGTAACTTGTGATTTTTTTTTCCTGCAAATGTTGCAAGAAAACATTAGATCCAAATAGTCACAATTATAGTATATTACCCTTCGTTTTAAAGGGCTTGGAAAACATTTTGATTGATGTCATGTTAGACAATGTACCTCCGCGGCGGAGGAGGTAAATTGCTCCCCCCCCCCCCCACACACACACACACCAGCACCACCACACGAAAGGGGCTAATGACTTCACAAACAAAAAAAATCTGATGTGGGCAGCACATGACTTTCCCTGCAGACTTATATCCCCGTTATCTTTATTTTAATTCAATTTAATTCACTTTTAATTCAATTTTCGTTCTCATTTGGTAACTGGACTTATTTTCAAAGATAGCGTGGAGAAAATACGAAAAAACTAAAATATCTGGGGAATGGTTAGTCGTAGTGCAATGGGGTTGGTCTTATTCCTTTCATCGTTAAACATTACGTATAAAACAAGCATTCAATGGATAAATTTGAACATATGTAGTTTTTTATTTTAGATTTTGACGATTTTCGCCGGGCATTTTGCAAAAAAAGGCAGGTTATTTTTTTAATCATACCAAAAGCTAGTCTACACCAGGATGACCCTCCGGCAGTCCAAACAGTTACCTTACACCTTTCTGGTAGGTCGAACGGTCTGGGTCTCAACACCAGGGTGACCCACAAAAGACTTATATACAGAATTTTGTGAAATTCGATCCATTGGCTTTTCAGCTAGAGTGGATACAGACTTTTGTTGGCCATTTCGTAAAAAAAGGCGGGTTCTTTTATCCCGAATCGTACCCAAAGCTAATCAGCACCAGATTCGCCCACAAGTGATTTACTTACCACATTTTATGAAATTCAGTCAATTTGTTTATTTTTTTAGAGTGGATACAAAATCTGCACAGACAGACAAACACACACACAGACACACACACAGACGTCATGCTAAAAATAGTTTTTACTTTGCCTGCAATACATGGTAATGTATAGGGAAAGTGTAATCATGCCGAAAATTGCAACTCCAGTTTTCGACGGATCTATGCGTTTCGAGGCCTCTAGAATACAAAAAAACTATTTTTAGTTTGACGTTTGTGTGTGTGTTCGTCTGTGTGTCTGTCTGTGTGTCTGTGTGTCTGTCTGTCTGTGCAGATATTGTATCCACTCTAACTAAAAAACTAATGGACCGAATTTCATAAAATTTGATAGGAAAGTCACTTGTTGGTGAATCTGGTGCTGATTAGTTTTGGGTACGATTCGGGATAAAAGAACCTGCCTTTTTTTGCGAAATGGCCCGCAAAAATCGCAAAAATCTAAAATAAAAAACTACGTATGCTCAAATATATCCATTAAATGCATATTTAATACGTAATTTTTAACGAAGAAAAGAATAAGACCAACCCCATTACACTAGGACTAGACGTTCTCGAGATTGTTTAGTTGTTCCGTATTTTCTCTAAGCCACCTTTGAAAATAAGTCCAGTTACCAAATGAGAACGAAATTTGAATTAAAAGTGAATTAAATTTAATTAAAATAAAGAGAACGTGGATATAAATTAGTCTGCAGGGAAAGTTATGTGCTGCCCACATCAGATTTTTTCGTATTATAGAGGTCTCGAAACTCGTAGATTCGTCGAAAACTCGAGTTGCGATTTTCGGCTTGATTACAATACTTTCCCTATACATTACCCTGTATTGCAGGGAAAGTAAAATTATATCCAGGCTTTTTTCACTACTCTGAAACTGTTAAGTTTCGTAATTTTTGAGTTATAAGTAGCCGCTATTAGGCATAATTATTTATGTCAAATTTTGTCCTATGCTGCCATGTTAAGAAAATATAAAACTTCGAGTAAATTTCGAAGTTTTCGCTTGAATTTTAAAAAGTTCTATCTAGTTCTACGTGTTTCGTTAACAAAGCCTCATATAAAATTTCGTAAAAATCCATTGATATTTGTGGCAGCTATAGTGTACACAAGAAATAGAACCCAGATAGACAGACAAACGAACATCACTCTAAAAATAGTCAAAACGTATTTAGGAAGTCCTAAGACATATATATGCATCAAAATGTCGACATCGCACATTTTCGTGAATACTATATTTTTTCTATACTGTATATTCTGTACTGTATTTTTCTATACTGTATTTTTCTATACTGTTATACAGTATGGAAAAAATATATATTATATATTTTCTATAATTATCTATAAATTTTTATTTAATCTATAAGATTTCTATAAATATATTTTTCTATACTACAGTATGATAAAATAAAAAAAAATTGATGTGGACAGCATATGACTTTCCCTGCAGACTCAAATTCATTTTTTCTTTAATAATTCATTGAGTTTAATTGCCCAATTTAACACTAAATTTACATTTTAATTTAATTTTTGTTTCTATTTGGTAATTGGATATTTTTCCTAAAGCGGCGGAACAAAAATGCAAGAAATCTCAAATATCTTGGGAACGGTTAGATTTAAAGTAATGGAGTTGGTCTTATTCTTTTCCTCGTCAAAAGTTACGTATAAATCAAGCATTTAATCGATGCATTTGAAAATTTGTAGTCTTTTTTTTCAGATTTTATCGATTTTTGCCGGACATTTCGTAGACAAAGGCAGGTTCTTCGTTTCCAAATCGTGCCAAAATCAAATCAACCCCAGAGAATCTCATAAGTAACTTATCTACCAAATATTGTAAAATTTGGTCAATTAGTATTTTAGCTAGAGTGGATACATGAAATTTTTTCCGTCCTTTTCGCAAAAACAGGCGGTTTTTGTTTTTCCGAATCGTATCAAAAACTAATCAGCACCAGGATCACACCCAAGTGACTTATCTGCCAAATTTTATGAAATTCGGTCCATTAGATTTTGGGTTAGAGTGGATACATACATTGCACATACAGATACACAGACAGACACACAGACGTCACACTAAGAATAGTTTTTTCGTATTCTCGAGGTCTCAAAACGTGTAAATAATTCGAGTTGCGATTTTCGGCATGATTCCAATGTTTTCCCTATACTTTACCATGCATTGCAGGGAAAGTAATAAATTTAAAGGAATTGTCCTACGGATTCTGTTATGCACAATAGAGACGGTTGGAAAGATCTTTGATCGCTGAGGGACTAATTCGTGTGGAAATCACTCAAAATTATACTTCCACAAGAAATAACTTCAAAACTAATTTGAATTTTTAAAAACTCTGATGTGGGCAGCACATTACTTTTCTTATATAATGCAATGAATTTACTACCTTTGCAGTAAAAAAAATCTGATGTTCGCAGCACATGACTTTCCCTGCAGACTTATATCCACGTTCTCTTTATTTCAATTAAATTTAATTCACTTTTAATTCAATTTTCGTTCTCATTTGATAACTGGACTTATTTTCAAAGGTGGCGTGGAGAAAATACGAAAAAAACTAATATATCTCGAGAACGGCCAGTGCTAGTGTAATGAGGTTGGTCTTATTCTTTTCATCGTTAAAAATTACGTATGAAACAAGCATTTAATGGATATATTTGAGCATAACTAGCTTTTTAGTTTAGTTTTGCCGGCCATTCTGCAAAAAAGGGCAGGTTATTTTTTTCTGAATCGTACCAAAATCTAATCAGCACCAGGGTGACCTATACGTGACTCATCTACTGAATTTTGTGAAATTCGGTCCATTAGTTTTTCAGCTAGAGTGGATACAATCAAAAAAAGGCGAGTTCTTTTATTCCAAAACGTACCCAAAACTAATCAGCACCAGACTCTCCCACAAGTGACTTACCTACAAATTTTTGTGAAATTCTGTGTATTAGTTTTTTAGTTAGAGTGGATACAAAATCTGCACAGACAGGCACACAGACACACACACAGACACACACACAGACGTCACGCTAAAAATGGTTTTTTCGTATTCTAGAGATCTTGAAACGTGTAGATCCGTCGAAAACTCGAGTTTCGATTTTCGACAGGATTCCAAGACTTTCCCTATACATTACCATGTATTGCAGGGAAAGTAAAAATCTGATGTGGGCAGCACATGGCTTTCCCGGCAGACTTATATCCACGTTCTCTTTATTTCAACTAAATTTATTTCACTTTTAATTCAATTTCCGTTCTTATTCGGTAACCGGACTTATTTTCATAGGTGGCGTAGAGAAAATACGGAAAACTAAAATATCTCGAGAACGGCTAGTCCCAGTGTCGAAAGCCCAGACCATCCGACTCGTCCGTGGACTTAGAGTAGCAATTTGGATGGCCGGAGCTAGTCCCAGTGTAATGGGGTTGGTCTTATTAATTTCGTCGTTAAAAATTACGTATTAAACAAGCATTTAATGGATATATTTGAGTATAGCTAGTTCTTTAGTTTAGATTTGGACGATTTTTGCAGGCCATTTTGCAAAAAAAGGCCGGTTATTTTTTTCGAATCGTACCAAAATCTAATCAGCACCAGGGTACCCTACAAGTGACTGATCTACCGAATTTTGTGAAATTCGGTCCAGTAGTTTTTCATTTAGTGTGGATACAAGCTTTTGCGGGTCATTTCGCAAAAAAAAAAAACGGGTTCTTTTATTCCAAAACGTACCCAAAACTAATCAGCACCAGACTCGCCCTCAAGTGACTTACCTACCAAATTTTGTGAAATTCGGTTGATTAGTTTTTTAGTTAGAGCGGATACAAAATCTGCACAGACAGACAGACAGACACACAGACACACAGACACACAGACAGACACACAGACACACAGACACACAGACAGACACACAGACAGACACACAGACGTCACGCTAAAAATGGTTTTTTCGTATTCTAGAGGTCTCGAAACGTGTAGATCCGTCAACTCGAGTTGTGATTTTCGGCAGGATTCCAATACTTTCCCTATACATCACCATGTATTGCAGGGAAAGTAAAAATTATTTTTTCTTATAGTAGATACTTATATTCTTTCTGAGATATTGAATTTTCGCCAATTAGTCGTCATTTTCACCAAATTAGCGACATTCCGCCAAATTCGTCGCCAAAATCTCGTCAAGCGTTATAGACGGAGAAATAAGTTGTTCTTATAGCAGATAAATGACTATTGGCGTTTGGCGTTCAAATACAAAATTATTACTCAAAGTATCTTTTCTCATGAATGGAACGAGCTAGATCCACGAGAATGATGTCACCCAATTTATCGCATGATACTTCATATGAAAAGTAAACATGTTTCTCAACAGTTAATATATTCTTTTTAAATTATGGGGATTTTTTGATAAATTTATTTTAAAAATGTGCAATATCTCGAGAACAGTTCATGCTAGCGCTCTAAAGTTATGTCAATCGTTTTCTGAAAAAATTACATAAGAAATGTCTATTTGCGTAACTTTGTTAAAAGTTTTGATTTTTTGGTGATTTTTTAAAAATTCTACTCGAATATTTAGGGGTTCTGAACATTCGATTACGCTTAAAACAATAGGCTTCCAGTATTCACGGATTGTGATTTTTGTACCAAATTTCATTCGAATTGCTCCATTCTTTCGTGAGATATCGTCTCCACAGGCTCACTGACACACACACACACATACACACATATTTTCACATACACACAGACATCATCTCAAAAATGTTTAATTTGTGATCAGGGATGCTTGAAACGTGCTCTCCTGTCGAAAACTCGAATTCGAATTTTCGACCCCGTCACAATACTTTCCTTACACATTATGTATATAAGGAAAGTAAAAACTCGACGACGTCTATCGTCCGTAAATAATACGAATATTCAATTCCTGATGAATGTTTAAATATTTATACGGGATTCGAAGCTCACAAAATGCATAAAAAATATCATACTCTATCTGTAATTAAACCAAAGCAGGAGCAAGAACATCAGTGAAAAATCGAATTTCACTATCAATTGTATTCCATATTTATCTCGTAAAATATAGCCATTTTCTGTGCATTCCAATTCCCAATTCATCCATCACGACAAACTTAAGTCTCCCTTCGGTTAGTATATTTCGAGAGAAATATTTATTCACTTGCACGAACACGCAGATGTTCGGATTGTGAAGATTATTTAAAATGCGTTGAAGAATGCGATTATTATCCATAGTTTGGGCGGCGGTTTTATGATGAAATGTGATGCAGACTGAAAAAGACGTTCCTTACAAACGCATATATTTTTTCCTTTTACTTTCCCTGCAATACATGGTAATGTATAGAGAAAGTATTGGGATCATGTCGAAAATCGCAACTCGAGTTTTCGACGGATCTACATGTTTCAATACCTCTAGAATACGAAAAAACTATTTTTAGCTTGACGTCTGTGTGTGTGTCTGTCTGTGTGTCTGTCTGTCTGTGTGTCTGTGCAATGTATGTATCCACTCTAACTCAAAAACTAATAGACCGAATTTCATAAAATTTGGTAGGTAAGACCGTTCGAAGAAAAAGATCTTCGCAAAAAAAGAACCCGTCTTTTTTTTGCGAAATGACCCGCAAAAATCTCATGTATTCACTCTAGCTGAAATAGAAATTGACCAAATTTCACAACATTTGGTTGATAAATCACATGTGGGATACTCTGGTGCTGATTAGATTTTGGTACGATTCGGAAAAAAACAACCTGCCTTTTTTGACGAAATTGCCCGCAAAAATCGCCAATATCTAAAAAAAGACTACGTATGTTCAAATGTATCAATTAAATGCTTGTTTTATACGTAATTTTTGATGAGGCTATCAATAAGAACAACTCTATTACTCTAGGACTAACCGTTCTCTAGACATTTGAGATTTTTCGCATTTTTTATGCCGCCGTTGGAAAAATGTCCAATTACCAAATAAAAGCAGAAATTGAATTAAAAATACAAATTTAGTATCAGTTTGTGCAATTAAACTCAATTTAATGAGTTCTTAAAGGGATAAAGAAAAAATGAATTTGAGTCTGCAGGGAAAGTCATGTGCTGCCCACATCAGATTTTTTAATGTGTTATTACTTTGTCATATCGCTGTACTAGAAAATGTGCATAGCGTTGTCCAGCAATTAAAATACAAACGTCTAATCAAAATTACACCGGAACATTTATCGAATTATTGAAAAAAAATCAACGCTTTATACACCCGATTACAACAAAAAATAAAAAATCTGATGTGGGCAGCACATGACTTCCTTTATATAATGCAATGAATTTACTACTTTTACAGTAAAAAAAATAGATTATTTTTATAGTAGTTATTTGTATTCTTTCCAAGATATTGAATTTTCGTCAATGAGTCGTCATTTTGCATGTCGTCATCATCAATGAGTCGTCATTGATTTAGCGTTATTTTTATCCATTTGGCGAGTCTTTCGTTAATTTAGTAGCATTTAAAAAAGTCGCCAAGTTGGAGAAATTCTACCAAATTCGTCGCCAAGTTCTCGCCAAGCGTTATGGACGGAGAAATAAGTTATTCTTACAACAGATAAATGACTGTTGGCGTTCAAATACAAAAGTATTACTTAAAGTATCTTTTTTCATGAATGGAACGAAATAGATCCGCGAGAATGATGTCACCCAATTTATCGCATGGTATTACGTAAGAAAAGTGAACATGTTTCTCAATAGGAAATATTTTTTTTATTTTATATGACGTTTTGATGATTTTTTTTTTAAATGTGCAATATTTCGAGAACGGTTCATGTTAGCGTTCTAAAATTTATGTCAATCGTTTTCTAATGAAAAATTACATAAGAAATGTCTATTTGTGTAACTTTATTAGCGGTTTTGATTTTTTGACGATTTTTTCAAAATTTCACTCGAAAATTTAGGGGGATTCTGAACATTCGATTACGTATAAAAATGATCGACTTCCAGTGTTTACGGATTGTGATTTTTGTACCAAATTTCGTTCGAATTGGTCCATTCGTTCGTCAGTTATCGTCTCCACAGACTCACTTACACACACACATACTTTCACACACACACACATACATACACACACACACAGACATCACTTCAAAAATGTTTGATTCATGATCAGGGATGCTTGAAACGTGCTCTCCCGTCGAAAACTCGAATTCGAATTTTCGACCCCGTCACAATACTTTCCTTATACATTATGTATATAAGGAAAGTAATAAGTTACTGTGAGTACGTATTGCACCCTAAATAAGTATGTGGGGCAAATGAGTGTATTTTATAGTCATCTCGTAAAATATATCCATTTTCTGTGCTTCCCGATTTTTAATTCATCCATCACAACAAACTTAAGCCTCCCTTCGGTTAGTACCTACCAGAGTTTCAGAGAAATATTTATTCGCTTGCACGAACACGCAGATGTTTGGATTGTGAAGATTGATCGAAATGAGCGAAAGAATGCCATTCTTATCCATAGTTTGGACGACGGTTCTGAGACGGATTGGAAATAACTTTTCCTATAGACTCGAATTTGTTTTTTCCCAATTATTAATTTCTCATTCTTGTATACAGTGTCCCTAGGAAAATCATTAAGCTTCTCAAAAACTTTGTAAGGAAATTTTCAAGAATGTACAAGTTAGGTCTAGTGGCCGGGCCCCATTAAAATGAAAATGATTGCAACGTCTCTGGTGAGGAATTTTAAAGGTTAGAATAGCGAACTAACAAAGAAAGATAGACAAAAAAATGCAATTACAAAGTTGTAGAACATTGTATATTGAGTAGCAATCGACACTAAAACTGATATCGGAAGTATTTATTTCACACGGTATACTTATTGTCGGGTGCTTGTCCTATTCAAGAATGCTAACATAAAGAACTTTAATATAAAGTGGGACGATCAACCCGACAACCAATCAAAAATTTATCAGCCTGACGTTGATGAGCTTAGTAAGGCTCCTCTATATACGAGCTGACTCATCAAGCATATTGAAGCCCACCATAGTTGGAAGCGCGATCCATTAGCATTAGCTCTACTCGTATTTTCACTTTAGAAAGTATAATTGAAATAATAATGGGTGGTTGTTCTGCACCGAACTGCTCTAATCATTCTAGAAAGAGTTTTAAGCTATTTCGCTTTCCTAAAAATGAAGAAAGAAGAAAACAATGGCTAATAAATAATTGGATACCCGGTACTGGAGCATACTTGTGCGAGCTAAGTTCTACAATATTCTAATTGAAACTTCTTAGCATTTTGACTATCGTGACGTCACAGACTAGAGAAGACTTTGAGAGTCGTTGCCAAAACACAGCAAGTGTTTCCATTATTACAATTAAAAATTATTTATTAATTTAAAAGTGGCAATGTCCAGAAGTAAAGAACCTGCGCAGAGAGTTTTAATTGTGATATGCACACCTTCCTCAGTGACGTCCAACAAGATTCTCGATCTCTTCAGAGAGCCAGATAACAAAATGCTCGCATTTCCTATTTCCGTGACATCACATGCGCAGAGCCATGTAAAAAGATTTAAATCAGTCATTCCCGGGATAAGCCCCCAACCCCACTCCGCCTCTGATAAATAAGACTTACATGCATTAGAACCTAACTAGCCGAATACCCGTTGAAAATCAACTGTCTCGCAATAAGCAGCCACTGAATATAGCATTTTTTTTAATAATTCGCGTTTCACATTTATTCGGCAAATCGAATATTTTAGTGTGCTAAACCCCCTAAAGAAGAAAATATTGCAAATTTTAAATTGCGCACGTCTTCCTTTCGAACTATCTACCAGTACACCAAATTAAAGTCTCTATCGCATCCCGAAGCATACTATTTTATCATCTCCCCTTTCGAACGTTTATCTGTGGACAACACCCATAAATGAGCATTTTTGAAAAACTCTGTTCGCCTTGGGTTTCTTATCAGATGATTGGCCCATATACCAAATATCAAGCCTCTATCACATTCAAAAGGAAGCGTGTCTCATTTATTCCGAAAATCGAACATATTGGTATTCGGCACGCCCTAAAGTTGCAAATATTGGAAATCTGAAATTGCACACTTTCTTCCTTTCAATCTATCTACCAGTACACCAAATATGATGTCTCTATCCCATCGTGAAGCATGTTTTTCTATCACTTCGTATTTCAAACGTTTTTCTGTGTTGCATCCCCTTAAATGATCATTTTTGAAAAACCGTAATAATCTTAGGGTTTTTTATCAAATGATTACCCCATATACTGAATTTCAAGCCTCTATTGTATTGTAAAGGAAGCGTTTTTCATTTGTTCGTCAAATCGAACATTTTAGTGTGCTGCACCCCCAACAATAGCAAATGTTGGAAAACTGAAATTGCACACTTTCTTCCTTTCTAACTATCTACACGTATACCAAATTTGAAGTCTCTATCTCATCGCGAAGCATGCTTTTTCTATCAATTCACTTTTCGAATGTTTTTCTGTGGAGTACCACCCCCCCCCCCCCTTAAATATACATTTTTGAAAAACTCTATTCTTCTTGGGTTTTCTATTAAATGATTCGCCCATATACCAAATATCAAGCCTCTATCACGGTCTAAAAGGGATGTTTCTACTTCATTCCGATAATCAAATATTTTTGTGTGCGACAACCCCTAAAGTAGAAAATATTGGAAAACTGAAATTGCACACTTTCTTCCTTCCAAACTATCTATCCGTACACCAAATTTCAAATGTCTATCTCATCCCGAAGTATGTTTTCTTATCAATTCACCTTTCGAATGTTTTCCTCTGGAGTACCCCCTTAAACGAACATTTTTGAAAAACTATATTCGTCTTGGGTGTTTTCATCAAATGATTAGTCCATATACCTAATTTAAAGCCTCTATCAAATTTTAAAGGAGCCGTTTCTCATTTATTCGGTAAATCGAACATTTTGGTGTGCGGCACCCCCTCAAGTAGAAAATATTGGGAATCTGAAATTGCACACTTTCTTCTTTTCGAACTATTTACCCATGCACCAAATTTGAAGTCTCTATCTTATGGAAAAGTATGCTTTCCTATCATTTCACTTTTCGAACGTTTTGGTGTGGAGCACCCCCTCTAAAGAGCGTTTTCGAAAAATTCGATTTTTCCAGGGGGTTTTATCGAACGATCGAGCCGTGTACCAAATTGCAAGTCTATTCGGGAAGTGCCTAAAAAAGCGTGACAGACAGACGGACAGACAGACGGATGGACAAATAGACGGACAGACAGACAGAAGGACACTTGGCAATTAGTATATATAGATGTTTTTGATTATTGTTTTTTTAATTTAGATTCATTAATTATGAGAAGTCTTAATCAGTATGTGTTTTTAGTTGTAGGACAGGGTACAGAATATAGAGATAAAAATAAATTGAAAGGTAAAATGATTTTGAATACGGGGGAATATTTTCATTGTTTCAGTTCTAATTTGTATTACTCTAATAATTTATTTCCTTAAAATTAACGGTTTAAGTAAATAGTTTAGACTTTTCTCCAGAGAAATACATACAATGTAGATCAACTTATCTTATTTCAGCACCACCTGAATGATTGTCTCAAACAATATTGGTGCTTCATCAGCATGAAGTTTTAACTCCTTACCTTTACCTACATGGTATAGCCTGTTCAAAATGCCCACCGTCAGCAACAATGTGCATTTGAATTTGAGAAAGAATATAACGAAGAACTTTGACAAGCATTTCAGGTATCACCTCGTGTTACAGTCCCTGATGATACAATTCTTACAGGTATTTATTACGACCCATATATGAGTCAAGTGCATTCCTGGCGTCGATTAATACTAATTAGATTATCCTTTTCAACTTTGTAATTGACATTTTTCTTCAATCGTGTTTTGTTGCCAAGTTCATTATCCTAACTTTTTAAACTCTCCTCTAGGGGTCGCGGCTGTGATATGATGATCACATATTTTATACATAACCCTGGGAAAAAAGAAATGGTGTAAATATATTTGAAATGTATACTATGTTTTTGATTTATGTTTATAGCTATACCTTTGCACAGACGGAATTGGGATTTTTTGGCGCCGTTGGGTTGTGTGCTCACTGACATGGATTCTAAATATTCGGAGAATTAATTGCAGCATAAATGTCAAAGTGGAGCTACAAATCTCTGAAAATTTATACCCCTGTCAGGTGTGGCTCGCGTCGGGCTCCGGTCCTCTGGACCACCCTGGTTTTGGAAGCCCTCTGATTCTTGTGTTTGAGTGGAGCGCATAAAAAATGAGCGTCGCTTCAAAAACCAATGGTGTGAAGCATTTTTGGACCGCCTTTTTTATTGCGTTTTGGGAAACAGCGAATGGGAAGTGGGGGACTTCCTCCCTGTATTTTTGTCGCTCCCCTTGTTTTAAAATTCTGAAGTTTTTAGAAATGTAAAAAAATCGTCAGTTGCTTTTCTGAGCTCGAGTAGAGAGCACTCCAAGTGCGTGGCACTTGTGGTTTTGTGAAGTCCGATCCGGCATGCATTTTGATGCATCTCTGACCCGGCATCCGCGGTCCCTATCTCGGGCGGCAAATGCCTTTGCCGAGGAGCCGACGTAGTGAGTCCGGTAAAGAAGGCGACTCGTAGCCAAGACGAGCCGAGCCTAACTCAGCGCGAGGACGCATTTTATTCGGGCGGTGGCGACCAGAAAATGGAAGAATGTCGTCATGTTTTTAATTGGTTGCAGTACACACAGCTCTACCACCAAAACGGCGCGGTGTAGGACCTTTGCTCATTTGGCTGCATTTAAGCCGTGGTAACTGTAATACTGTGTGTAAGGAATATTTGCGGAGCATCAATCCAGGGCTCCTAAGCAGCAGCCAATCTCTACAAATAAAGTATCTGATCTCCACTCTTTAGGTAAAACCTGTACGCATGCTCACTCAAGAGCCGCTGGGACTAAGCCGACGTTAAGAGGAGGAGAAGGAAAGTGAACAGTATGCCCATCGTCATTTGTTTGTGTTTGGTTGCAGTACAACACAGCTCTACCACTAAAACGGCGCGGTGTAGGACCTTGCTCCTTTAGCTGCATTTAAGCCGTGGTAACTGTGATACTGTGTGCACGGAATATTTGCGGAGCATCAATTCCGGGCTCCTAAGCAGCAGACAAACCTCTACGAAAACGTACCACTTCGGTAAAACCTGTACGCATGCTCACTCAAAAGCCGCTGGGACTAAGCCGACGTTTAAGAGGAGGAGAAGGAAAGTGGACAGTGTGCCCATCTCCAAAATAATACTTGGCAAAAGTTTTCGACACCTGATGATACGCAACCGTGTTTCTCAGACTGGTAGTGTTTTCCATGAACTATTCAAATAAATGAACCAAACTTCAATTAATCGTGCCACCCTTTCCAACGTGCAGGGGTCAGCTACAGCACTCAGTGAAGTTCGTATGTAATGAAGGTATGAGAATTATATATTGATTTAAAATGTGTATATGAATGTTTAAGCTTAATTTGGTGTGAGCCAATAGTGTAAGGGCAAAGTTATGCTAAATGGGAGATTTGCAAAATTGAATATATGTATATATTGTGTTCTTAACAAAAAGTAATTAATTACAAGTTTGGATGATAAATAAAATAAATATGCAAATTAATGCAAAATAAACTGTGCACCCCGAGGTCAAGCTTAGGTAAATTGGGAACTCATTTGTAATTGTGTATTTTGTATTTAATGTTTGAATTGAGATTTCATGTGTTTTGTAAATAAATTGTTAAGTGGCCACAAAAAAGGGAGTGATTAATTGTTTCAGCAAACGCAATGTACTTAGGTCCAATCGGACACCACTATACATAACGCGGTTGAGCCTGGTGGAACTATTTGGTGAGTATCTTTAATGTATTTATGTGTTTAACTTTTATTGTATTTATGTGTAAAATTCTCCTCACCACAGCGGCAATCACTTTTACTCGATCGGTCGTGGTTACTTTATTCGAGGAGGATCAAAGATATACACTCATGGATCTTTCCTTACAAAGTTATTAGGGTGCTTAAGACTTTCTTAGAATTCTGTACAGTCATCAAATGAAAAATAATTGTAATTACGCTATGGATGCTATGGTGTTGTTGTTGTTGTTGAGACCCAGACCGTCCGATCTACCAGGATGCTATGGTGTCAAAATAATTTGCATTAGCGCAGATATATCCCAAAATACACCCGATTAATCAACGTCACTAAGATGCAGTGGCGTATTTTGAAATTCAATTTCAGAGGATATCAATCACAAGGGATCCAAGTTAGAGGTCTGCGCGGGCTCGGACCTGGCCAGTGGGCTTAGTCCCGCCCTGACCCACAGGAGCTCAGGCCACGTTTTATTAAATTCGGATTGAGTTAGGTTGGGTCAAAATAAATAAAAAAAGTCAATAGGTGGTATTGTTAACTGATTCGGTTGTTAACTGATATTATGAGATTCATATTTTATTTTCAATTTTTTCTGTGATATCAATTTCAATTATTAGATTCCAAATATTTCTAAATTATCAAAATTAATTAAATTATATTCTTAAAGTAAAACAAGTCCTTCGATGTCTTTCCGATAACAAATATTGAACGAATATTTATTTGAACGAACTGTTCTAATTTAAAATTAATATATGGATAAGACGAATTACTGTCCTTGAATTTATTTATATTGTATTCTAAACATCTACCACTTCAAATTTAAAATTATTAAATTTTAAATGCATTCATAACTGTGTCATAATTAAATAAAGTAATACCTTATGTATACTTACATAGAAAGAGAGAGAGTTTAATCGCATTGAAGTATTTTTAACACTTTACAACAAAGTTGAAAAGTGTTTATGACTTTGTTCATTCTGTCTGTCTGTCTATCTGTCTGTCTGTCTGTTAGCACGATAACTGCCGTAAAAATTACTTTATCAAAATGAAATTTTAGTATGTTGTTCAGACGGTCTGTAGGACCTATGGGAATATAAATCAATAATATCACCCAATTAGTTTTGGATTGAACCCGGGTTGAAAAAATGAATTACATTGAACCCTATGTGACCTAATTTTTCAAACATTTTTTAAACGAATTTAAAATTCACAACTTCCTTCGAAAATTTTAGGTAACATTCAAATTATTCCATGAAATTTATAAAAAAAATTTCAGCAAAATATATTCAGTAGTTTTTTAAATAAAAATTAAAATAATAATTACACCTCTTATATGAAGCGATCACGTGACTATGATATGAAAAAATCACGTGACCCACTTCAAAAAGAAATATGACATCCATCTTGTCTCAACATCGTGATTTTTAAAGTTCTTTTTAATTCATATTGAGTGTTATATCCATCCTAAAACCGCTTTATTTTTGCTTAAATTCTGTGCATCTACATGCTGAAACAACACAATTACAATATATTTCAGTTTAAATGATTATCCAAATTTTATTATTTCTGCAACGAAGCCTATTTTTCACTTATGTAAAATGTAAACAGCAAAATATGTAGGATGAGTTGTATAAGAATTGTTGTATTTCTTTAACGCAAAATTATTTAGCTCATGGAGTCGGCATAGCTGATATGAATGAAATATTCATTGATTTTGCAGAGAGAAGGACGATTTTTTTCGATGAAGTTTTAAGCATAGAATTTAATTACTTGTAGCTCCATGATCTTAAGTTTTTAAATAAAATAAATTATTTTAGTACTGTGATGAATGAAATGAATGGGAAAATGTTATGAATGAAATGTTGCTTTTATAGAGAGAGCCAGGCGTGTTATTTTTTCTATGACGTCATTTGAATGAATGTCTGTTGTTTTCGATGAAGTTTTCAAATATAATAAATTATAGTAGTATTATGATAATTTTAAAAATATTACCGAGGAATGTATCGCATTTTAGAGATGTTTAAACCAGGCAATTTATATTTCATTGCCGTCATTTGAATGAAGTTCATTTTTTTCGTTGAAGGTTTAAGTTTTCAAATATAATAAATTGATGTAGTATTGTGATAATTTTTAAAATATTACCGAGGAATGTATTGCATTTTAGAGATGTTTAAATAAAATTGCATTGAAGTTGGAAAGTGTTTCATAATCAATGCTTTAAGCATGATTGATCTTTCTTGTTAAAATATAATCTCAGTAAAGAGCCGTTTTCTCGTTTAATTTCTGATATTATCAAACCAAACTGATAATTAAAAACATACTTTACATTTAGGCTCATTCATGATTTGTACAGATTTTTCAAATTTGGTTTGTTTGATTTTTAATTTAATACTAATGTAATATAACTTGTGTTTAATGCCTTAAATGTAAATTTGGACCATCAAATGAGGCAACAAGCTTCAATGTATTACAAAAAAATTCGGGCCGGTCCGCGTTGGGGATGGCTTTGAATGCTTTCGGAACGAGTTACGTTCGGGTGATATAGTTTTATAAATTCTTGGTCTTTCGTCGAGTCAAATTTTAATATTTTCTGTCTAATTTAACATTTCAAATTAGACCCACGCAGACCTCTAATCATTAAATAACTGGCTTTTGATTTTAGCTCCTTCTGACAGTTTTAAGATCCAGATTCTTTCCATATTTGCAGATTTCGGGTTAAACTGCAGTAGGAAAATTTTAACTCCTATTAGTGACACAGTAGCGGAAGCACTTCTTTTTGAACTTACTAAAATAAATACTAATATAACTAAACTAACTAGTTACTAAACTAGTTACTAAAATCGGAGCAATTATTTCATTTTTGACACTTTACAACAAAGTTGAAAAGTGTTTATGACTTTGTTCATTCTGTCTGTCTGTCTGTCTGTCCGTCCATTAGCACGATAACTGCCGTAAAAATGACTTTATCAAAATGAAATTTTAGTATGTTGTTCAGACGGTCTGTTGGACCTATTGGAATATAAATGAATAATATCACCCAATTAGTTTTGGATTGAACCCGGGTTGAAAAAATGAAATACATTGAACCCTATGGGACCTAATTTATCAAACATTTTTTAAACGGATTTAAAATTCACAAATTTCTTCGACAGTTTTGTGATATATTGAAATTATCCTATAAAATATATAAAAAGAATTTCAGCAAAATATATTTAGTAGTTTTTTAAATAAAAATTATAATAATAATTACATCCTTTATATGGAGAGACCATTATATGAAGAGATCACGTGACCCACTTCAAAATAAAATATGGTATCCGTCTTGTGTCAAAATCGTGATTTTTAAAGTTCTTTTTAATTCATATTTAGTGTTGCATCCGTCGTAAAACTGCTTTATTTTTGCTTAAATTCTGTGCATCTACATATTGAAACAATGCAATTACAATACAGTTGAGTTTATGTGATCATCCAACTTTGATTATATTTACAACGAAGCCTACTTTCCACTTATGGAAAATGTAAATACCAAAAGATCTAGAATGAGTTGTATAAGAATTGCTGCATTTCTTTAACTTATTTAACTCACGGAGTCTCCTTAAAATTATTTAACTCACGGAGTCTGCAATATAGCTGATATGAATGAAACATTCATTGAATTTGTGTAGAGAAGAAAACGATTTTTCGATGAAGTTTTAAGCATAGAGTTAAATTACTTGTGCATCCATGGTTTTAAGTTTTTAAATAAAATAAATTATTACAGTATTGTGATAAATGAAATGAATGGAAAACTTTTTATGAATGAAATGCTGCTTTTATAGAGGCAGCCAGGAGCGTTATATTTCGATGACGTCATTTGAATGAATTTCAGTTGTTTTCGATGAAGTTTTCAAATATAATAAATTATCGTAGTATTATGACAATTCTATAATTATTACCGAAGAATGTATCACATTTCAGAGATGTTTAAACCAGGCAGTTTATATTTCAATGCCGTCATTTGAATGAAGTTCATTTTTTTCGATGATGTTTTAAGTTTTCAAATATAATAAATTAGTGTAGTATTGTGACAATTTTAAAAATATTTCCGAGGAATGTATAGTATTTTAGAGATGTTTTAATAAAATTGCATTGAAGTTGGAAAGTGTTTCATAATGAATGCTTTATGAATGAGTGATCTTTCTTGTTTTATTATAATTTATTTATTGGAGGTTAAAATAGGTTATTTTTCTAATTCAAGGATTTCAGAACGACAAACTGAATGGGGATTCACTAGGATTTTTTTATTATCACATGTGAGTTTAGGAAGTATTTTGAAACTTTTCAATTTCGGGGGGGGGGGGATTAACCCCAACACTCCCCCCTTAAATACGCCCCTGCGCAAGATGTTGCAAATTTAAAAAAAGAAATAGTAGAAATGCAACCTCTGTGATATCATTGACAGATGAACCAATTTAAAGCACACCACATGTTGAGTTTAAATCGTTCGCGAATTAAACGCAAATGAACGCAATTGAACGTAAATTAAATCGAACGTTGAAATAAAATCGAACATTGATTCGAGCGCTTAACTGTAACTTCACGTTTATTCCACATTATTCTAAAATTTGCCATATTGCAAAATTACCAAACATTTTAAATGAAAATTAAACTAGTCACATCATTTTGATAAAAACTATTTCTTGATGGAAAAACAAAATGAAATCCCGAATTTCCACTTTGACCCAAATAGTCTCAATCACAAACAGAAAAAGTAATTGATGAATTTCTTGAACTTGCATTTCCTGATTACTCTAATATTCCCAGCCATGTCAAAGTTGAACAAGAAAGATCAATCATGCATAAAGCATTGATTATGAAACACTTTCAAACTGAAATGCAATTTTATTTAACCATCCCTAAAATGCGATACATTCCTCGGTAATATTTTTAAAATTATCACAATACTACATTAATTTATTATATTTGAAAACTTAAACATCATCGAAAAAAATGAACTTCATTCAAATGACGGCATTGAAATTTAAATTGCCTGGTTTAATAATTTATTATATTTGAAAACGTCATAAAAAACAAATGAAATTTATTCAAATGACGTCATCGAAATATAACACTCCTGGTTCTCTCTATAAAAGCAGGATTTCATCCATGAACTTTTTTGCATTCATTTCATTCATCACAATACTATAAAAATCTGATGTGGACAGCACATGACTTTCCTTATATAGTGCAATGGATTTACTACTTTTACAGTAAAAAAAATAGGTTATTCTTATAGCAGATACTTATATCCTATCCAAGATACTGAATTTTCGTCAATTAGTCGTGATATTCATTGATTTAGCGTCATTTTTATCCATTTGGCGAGATTTTCATTAATTTAGCAACATTTAAAAAGTCGCCAAGTTGGCGACATTCCGCCAAATTTGTCGACAAAATCACCAAGCGTTATGGACGGAGAAATAAGTTATTCTTATTGCAGATAAATGATTATTGGCGTTCAAATACAAAAGTATTACTCAAAGTATCATTTCTCATGAATGGAACGAGCTAGATCCACGAGAATGATCTCACCCAATTTATCGCATGATATTACATATGAAAAGTGAACATGTTTCTCAACAGTTAATATTTTTTTTAATTTATGGGATGTTTTGATAAATTTGTTTGAAAAATGTGCAATATCTCGAGAACGGTTCTTGCTAGCTTTCTAAAGCTTACTTTAATCGTTTTCTAAGGGAAAATTACATAAGAAATGTCCATTTGCATAACTTTAATGGCTTTTATTTTTTGACGATTTTTTTCAAAATTTCACTCGAAAATTCAAGGGGTTTCTGAACATTCGATTGCGTATAAAAACGATAGGCTTCCAGTGTTTACGGATTGTGATTTTCGTACCAAATTTCGTTCGAATCGGTCCATTTATTCGTCAGCTATCGTCTCCACAGACTCACTGATAGACACACACACACACACACACACACCACACACACACACACACATCACCTCAAAAACGTCTGATTCGTGTTCGGGGTGCTTGAAACGTGCTCTCCCGGCAAAACTCGAATTCAAATTTTCGACCCCGTCACAATACTTTCATTATACATTATATGTATATATGGAAAGTAATAATTTATTTTAATTAAAAACTTAAGACCACGGAGGTACAAGTAAGAAAACTATATGCTTAAAACTTCATCGAAAAAATCGTCTGCTTCTCTGTGTAAAATCAATGAATATTTCATTCATATCAGCTATATTGCAGACTGCATGAGCTAAATAATTTTGCGTTAAAGAAATGCAGCAGTTCTAATACAACTCATTCTGCATCTTTTGGTATTTACATTCTCCATAAATGAAAATTAGGCTTCTATGTAGAAATAATCAAACTTGTATGATCATTTAAACTCAATATATTTTAATTGAGTTGTTTGAGTATGTAGATGCATAGAATTTAAGCAAAAATAAAGCGGTTTTAGGACGGATACAACACTAAATATGAATTAAAAAGAACTTTAAAAATCACAATTTTGGCACAAGATGGATGCCATATTTTATTTTGAAGTGGGTCACGTGATCTCTTCATATAATGGTCACGTGATCTCTTCATATAAAAGGCGTAATCATTATTTTAAATTTTATTTAAAAAACTACTGAATAAATTTTGCTGAAATTTTTTTTATATATTTTATGGCATAATTTGAATATTTTCTAAAACTTTCGAAGTAATTTGTGAATTTTAAATCCGCTTAAAAAATGTTTGAAAAATTAGGTCCCATATAGAGTTCAATGTATTTCATGTTTTCAACCCGGGTTCAATCCAAAACTAATTGGGCGATATTATTAATTTATATTCCCATAGGTTCCACAGACCGTCTGAACAGCATACTAAAATTTCATTTTGATAAAGTCATTTTTACGGCAGTTATCGTGCTAACGGACAGACAGACAGACAGACAGAATGAATGAACAAAGTCATAAACACTTTTTAACTATGTTGTAAAGTGTTAAAAACCATGTGTTTGATTCATTGAAGAAGCTGAATAAAGCAAAAAGGTATTCTACATTAGGGGCATTAAGCTAAGTTTTCATACTTATGTGTAAGAGTGCTTTTACTTTCCTTATATGCATAGTATAATGTATAAGGAAAGTATTGTGACGGGGTCGAAAAATCGAATTCGGATTTTCGACGGGAGAGCACGTTTTAAGCATCCCTGAACATGAATCAAATGCATGAGTGTGTGTGTGTGGGAGAGGGGGGGGTGTCTATGAAGACAATATCCCACGAATGAATGGAGCAATTCGAGCGAAATGTGGTACAAAAATTGCATTCCGTGAAAACTAAAAGCCAATCGTTATGAAACGCAATCGAATGCTCAGAACCCCCAAAATTTTCGAACGAAATTTTGAAAAATCATCAAAAAATCAAACCCTTTGATAAAGTTACACAAATCATCATTCCTTATGTAATTTTTCATTAGAAAACGATTGACATAATTTTAGAGCCGTTCCCGATATATTGCAAATTTTCCAAATAAATTTATCAAAAAATCATATAAAATTAAAAAAAAAATTCTTAGCTATTGTGAAATATATTCACTTTTCCTATGTAATATAATGCGATAAATTTGTTGACATCATTCTCGTGAATATGACGCGTTCTATTCATAAGAAAAGATACTTTAGGTAATAGTTTTGTATTTGGACGCCAATAGTCATTTATTGACTATAAGAATAATCTATTTCTCCGTCCATAAGGCTTGGCGATATTTAGGCGACAAATTTGACGGAATGTTGCCACTTGACGACTTTTTTAAATGTTGCCAAGTTAACAAAAATTTCGCCAAATTGATAAAAATATCGTTAAATCAATGAAAATGACGACTAATTGATGAAAATTCGATATCTTTTGCGGGATGTCGCCAACGTAGCGGCTTTTTTTAATATTGCAAAACTAAAGAATTGCAGCAAAATTGATAAAAAATATCGCCAAATTAATAAAAATAACGCTAAATGGAAGGTAATGTTTCGCAAATTTTTAGTTCCGTCATGTAACTAGTATACACCTATTAGAAAACTCTTTTCCCCATTTGTCTGAAACACTTAGCGATACATTTAGGAATTTGGTGAATAATCTAATGACATATCGCCAACATCAATATTTAGCCACAGATTGACACACATATCATCAAAATTGTAAAAATGATACCAACTTAATGTAAATAAAGCCTAATTGATGAACTTATTCTTTACATATTTTAATATATGGACTATATTTCTAATTGAGGATGAAATGAATATTGATAATTATTAATTTAGAGTTGCGCGAAATATAAGTTAATTGGGTACGAAAATTTTTTACGTGTTGTCATCCAAAAAAGCCACAAATGTGCAATTCAACGATAAATACAGTGTGTCATGGATCTTATATATCCATTTCGACAGTAAGAGCTTACGATTTAGTCCCCAGTAGCTCAACGGTAGAACGCCGCCTGGCCATTTCGTAGATCCAGGTTCTATTCCCGGTCGTGGCAAAGTTCTTTACAATCTTATACATCATTTTTTCACTGTGAAAAAAGTAAGTTCATTACATAATACACTGACTTTCAAACACAATGCAAATTTTCATTTTTCAAAAGCATATTTGAATTTGAGTGGCTGAAAATCGCTGCGAATGTAGATGGTAGTATGCAAATATCGTGTACTACAGCCAATCACGATTGACTGTCTGGATATATGCTAATAAGGCAATCGTTGAAGAAGCCAGCATTCTGAAGGGTTTGCGGAGGTGCATTTAAATGCTGATACGAAGTGTTTATAACTTTTTAGGATTATTTTTAATGATATTCGTATTTCTAAAGCTGAAAGAAGACGAATGACAGATAGTGAGCGCTGGCGTGTTGTCGGACGCATTGAAACAGGACAGTCAATCAAAGACGTCGCTATTTTCTTTGGCGTTGATCATTCGGTAATTTCTCGATTATGGAAACAATTCCAAACGAGTCAAACAGTTGTCCGGAGACCTGAGCCCGGTCGTCCAAGAGTTACCACCCCCTCTGATGATCGGTATATTACTATGGTAGCTAAGCCGAATGGACGAGTGACCTCCACAACTGTTACATCCATGGTTGCAGCGACTCTTGGTAAGACAATCTTTGCCAGTACTATGCGCCGAAGGCTCCACGTGAAGGAACTGTCCGAGTACCACGTTCTTGTGTTCCACTAACCGTCCAAGCCAGAGGCAAGATTAAAGTGGTGTCGCCAACTTGTTAATTGGATAGTCTCAGATTGATGCAACGTCCTGTTTACGGACGAGTCCAGATTTTCTCTGGAATCAGATTATAATCGTGTGAAGGTCAGATGATAATCGTGAGAGAATGAGGCACACACTATCAAGCTAAGAACATTATCGAACAGAGAGTAAACAGAGTATCGAACAATATAATTCAGAGGTGGCAGAGTCATGGTGTGGGCTGAAATTTCAATGGTATATCGCACAAAGCTGTACATCTTTAAAGACGGTACTGTGACGCCTGCGCGGTATCGGCATGAAGTCCTAGACCCCATTGCGGGACTCAACGCTGCAGCAGTTGGTCCTTATTTCCTCCTTATGAACGATAATGCCCGTCCCCATCGAGCTAACATCGTTGACAAATACCTGGAAAGTGAAGGCATTTCTCGTATAGAGTGGCCGGCGTATTCCCCCGACCTTAATCCCATTGAAAACTTTTAAGATACCCTCGGACGTGTTGTCTCTGCACGTTTACCTCCTCCAGCCAGTTTCAGAGAGTTGGAAACTGCCCTATTGGAGGAATGGCCATTGCTGGCATCTGCGATGGTTGATCACCTCATTGAAAGCATGGAAAATCGTTGTAAAGTTTGTGTGAAGGTCCGGGACGGTCACATATTATATTAATGTAAGTTTTGTTTGGTTAATTTGCCTCTAAACATCATTTTGTTAATGACCCAAATGTTACGTCATATATAACTTACGATAAGTAAATATTTTTTCATCTTTGTACATAATTCTTATTTTCTTTAATGCATAAACACATTTGCTACCTTCATGTACAATTTTCAGTTAATCAAAGCTTTACTTTTCTATTTCTGTTAATTTTACCGTCCGTGCTTTACTTTTGGAAGCCAGTGTATAAGGACAGTCATGTGCTGCCCACATCAGATTTTATACATAGTATAATGTATAAGAAAAGTATTGTGACGGAGTCAATTGGGGGTCGGGGAGTATTATGACGGGATTCTGTGATATTTTAGAAGGCGCAGATCCATGTTCAAATTGCTACATCGCTCTATGAGCCACGGAACACCTGTTACAGAAATAGCTGTTGCTACGTACGATCTCCGACAGCCAGGGGACCGGATTCTGTGATGCTAGCTTAGCGGGCGCAGATCCATGTTAGAATTGCTACAACGTTCTATGAGCCACGGAACACAAGTTGCACAAATAGCTGTTGCTACGTGCGACCTCCGATAGTCAACGGGGCCGGATTCTATGATTTTTTTAGAGGGCGTAGATCCATATATGAATTTCTACATCACTCTGTCAGGCACGGAACACCTATTACATAAATAGCTGTTGCTACGTGCGACCTCCGGCAGCCAACGGGGCCGGATTCAGTGATGTTTTTAGAGGACTGTTCGAATTGCTACATCGCTCTATGAGCCACGGAACATCTGTTGCATAAATAGCAGTTGCTATGTGCGATCTTCGACAGCCGGGGGCAGATTCTATAGTGTTTTAGCGGGCGAGGCGAGCTTAGCAATATATGGCCGCGAGGCGGACGTAGTGTTCGAAATGCTACATCACTCTATCAGCCACGGAGCACCTGTTAACATAACAGCTGTTGCTACGTTCGACCTCCGACAGCCTGCGGAGCCGGATTCCGTAATGTTTTAAGCTTGATCCATGTGCAAATTGCTATATCACTCTATGAGCCATGGAACACCTGTTGCTATACGTGCGACCTCCGACAGCCAGAGGGCCGGATTCTGTGAAGTTTTTAGCTGGAGTAGATCCATGTTCGAATTGCTACATCGCTCTATGAGCCACGGAGCACAAGCTGCACAAATAGCTGTTGCTACTTGCGACCTCCGAGAACCAACGGTGCTGTATTCTGTGATGCTTTTTAGCGGATGTAGATCCATGTTCAAATTGCTACATCGCTCTGTGAGCCATGGAACATCTGTAGCACAAAAAACAGTTGCTATGTGAGCGACCTCCGTCAGCTATAGCGGAGCCGGTTTCTATGATGTTTTTAGCGAGCGAACGCAGCGAGGTAAGCTCGCGAGGCGGACGTAGCTCCATGTTCGAATTTCTTCATCGCTCTATAAGCTACGGAACACCTGTTGCACAAGTAGCTGTTGCTACGTACGACCTCCAACAGCCAACGGGACCGGATTCTATGACATTTATCTAGCGGACGTAGATCCATGTTCGAATTACTATCGATCAACTATTGCACAAACGGCTATGTGAGACTAAATTTTAAAAAGATTTGGTGAGACAGTTTTATGTTCATAAATTTCGTATTTTTTTATTGAAGTCGGGTTTAAACTGTTTCAAATTGTTAGAATATTGTTAAATTTGCAAATAAACTACCGGAAAGGCATTTTTATCAGTTAAAGATGCATTTTAATCCTTTCGGGATGGCGGCATTCCGGAGCTGTCGTGGCCCAAAAGACGAAGCGCTTCGCTTCCGAACTGGTCGAAAAGGACGGTGCATTTTTTGCGCTAAGCCTAACTCTCGAAAAAAATTCACTAAAAATCACCTATTCAACACAGAAATCTATTTTTTTCAGGAATAAAAGAAATATTTATGTTCTATTTGATGTATAATTTTCATACAAATCTGAATACAAAATACTCGTTAGTTGCTCTCATTCTTTTATCCGAAATAAACGAATAATTTCACTGCCTCTAAAACCCAAACAAAAAAAATACTCTCTCATATTCCTATGATTCACCAACGAAATCATAACGCTGAAATAAAAATAAAAACCGAAACTCAATTATAAAATTGTTGATGCTACGAGAATTGCTCTATTTGTTTATGTTACAAAATGATTTTCACCGCTCCAAATGGAGAAATAATTCATTCGATCCTCTTCTGCCAAGGTCATGCCTCTGTAAAATACATTGAAGTTAGTTCCATGGACAAGTAACGCCATCTAGCACACAAATTAAAACGTTCCGCGTGGTGGCACTTATAGGTGCCACTATCCGCTTGCGGTAAAATTTCCTCTGGCCCGAGTGAGTGCCGTTCGTCCTTGAATGCACGTTCGCAGCTGGCACGTGGGAGTGCCGTTCGTCGCGAAAGGGTTTAAAAACATCGGGCGTTGTAAGAGAAGTGGCTCAAAAAAAGAATCGCCAAATTCTGGACGGTATCGGTCTTTGGGTATATGCCGGATTTCCACCACCTTCCTACATTTTTATCATCTGTTTAACATGTTGCTTATGGGTGGGACAGCGTCAATCCCAAACGAAGAACTCCCAAAAAGACAGGTATTTAACATACCCTATCCCAAACAGTTCGATCCCTCTTTGCAGCCATTGGCATGGACGCCAATGCCTGCAGAGGAGGATCGAACTGTTTGGGATAGGGTATGTCAAATGCCTGCCTTTTTGAGAGGTTCTTCGTTTGTATTGACGCTGCCCCACCCGTAAGCAAAAGGTTAAACTACTCTTGTACCCTTGTATTTGTCAAAATTTACCCAAAAGCATCATGAAACAAAGCAAATTATATATAAATCGAAAATTCACAACCAAAACATAAACATCAAAACTCGTAATGAACAAACACCCAATCACTTCACTTCGAATAAGCCACTAAAAAATATATATAATAAAACTACAGCAGTAAACAGGTTTGTTTACATTATGTTTGTTTACAGCCATTTGTTACAGCTGTTTGTTTACATTATGTTTTTACAGCCATTTGTTACAGCTGTTTGTTTACATTATGCTTGTTTACAGCTGTTTGTTTACATAGGTTTGTTTACTGCCTGAGAGGGACATTTAATTCCTGGCCAGGAACATGGCGCGTCGAAACAGTACAATATAAAAACATTTTATAACTGGTGATATATAATCATCATAAAAACATCCAGTTTTCGATATTGGATTCCCTAGTATTCACTCTAGTAACCGCTCTAGTATTTTTTAAAATCAAGAAAAAGTGAGTTTCTTTCTTTGATTTTTGTGTCCCAGACCCCCTTAAAAAGTGGCATATGCTCTTTGTTACTTTTACAACCAGAGGTGAAATTTTGTACAAAATATTTTTTGTCCATTTTTATGATAGAAAAATAGTTTTGTGCTTATATATGTAACACTCTCCATACAAATAAATTGGATCTCCAGACCCCAATGTTTAACGCCATCTATTTGAATCTCTCTCCGAGTTGGATCAATTTGAACTGCGATCACCTGATTATCATACACCGTGGGTATTGTTGTTGTTGAAACCCAGACCGTCCGACCTACCAGAAAGGTGTAAGGTAACTGTTTGGGCGGTCGGGAAGTGCCACCCAATTTAGACCGGAACCCAGTGGGGGAGGCATCCACAGGGACCGTACCCTCCTTCCCCTACCACCAACCTCTCGGAAGGACTTTCGGACCCACATGTTTAACGTGATCGTACTCCGCATGAACACGGCGGCAGTTTTGGCAGCGACTGGAATCGAGCCCGGGCCTACCGAGTGCAACTCCAGCGCGCTAACCAATGGGCTACCGCGTCCCTACACCGTGGGTGTAGTTGTTGTTTAAACCCAGACCGTCCGACCTACCAGAAAGGTGTTGAAGACCCAGACCGTCCGACTCGTCCTGAGGACTTGAGCATCTATTTGGACGGCCGGGAGAGGAGTTGGCAGGCCGATGTCCGGGTGTCCACAACAACCAACACCAAATTTATTGAATCTTTAAAAAATTTTTACAGGAGTGGTTACAAGGATATAAGCTAATAACATAGTTTTGCTAATATGAAAATATATCTGAAGACTTGATTACATTTATACTCTTGTAGACTTGAATACATTTTGTTGACTTATTTACATTATTGAAGACTTGATAGTATATTTACAAATGACATAATGATCTGAGATAATATAAGTATTATGATAGTAGTTGAAAACATTTTCAAGTTGACTATATATTATAAAATGGGGTGCAACAACTAAAGACAACACAACAAAAGCAGACGACACCACCGAGAAAAACAACATATAAAAAAACAACATAAAAAACAAACAAAAAAACAACAAGAAGAGGAGTCACCGACCGAAAAAATTAAAAGCAGAGATCCCCAGGCTGATTATGAAATTTTATTAGAGATTTCTCTCGCTATGAGAACACAGTTTTTTATTTTATTGATTGAAGAAGGGTTAGAGCAGACACTCGAGAACCAGGTCGCCGTATTATGGGGTGAAGGTTTATAAAGGTGAAAAGCTTTGGTAAGGGGGCAAGAAAAAACGTAGTGATCGGCGTCGCCGAAAGCGCCGCAGGAGCAGCAGGAAGTAGATTTACATTTGAAAGAGAACAAATAATCGGGGAATGGGCCGTGGCCCGTAATAAAGTAGATTAAATATTTATTAGTAATATGTGTATTAAAGTTAACGTTTGGAAGGAAATTTAAAATTCTGGCGGGATCGTGAGTTCGGGGGGAGACATAGTCATTTAAAAAGGATTGCCAATTACTAAGGATATCAAGTTTGTAATGTTTTTTGAGAAGTGAATAAGGGAAAGGTAAAGAAGTTGGAGAGCCAGAGGTAGTAGCTAGTTTTGCATTTTTGTCTGCGACCTCGTTACCCGAGATGTCGGAGTGGGCTTTAACCCAACATAAATTAATTAAATGTTTATTAAGATTAGCATTAGTTTTAATTTTGGATAAGTAAAAAGATTTGTTTTTGATGGAGTTAAAGGCCGAGATTGACGATTGACTGTCTGTAAAGATATTAATTTTAATGTTTCTATTAGATGCCCAATTTATAGAGAAATGGATCGCAGCAATTTCTGCTTGGAAAACTGTGTTCCCATGCTCAAGTTTAAAGGTGAAAGTTTCTTCCAGTGTGTTTTCGTTAAAGATGCAAATGGCGTATCCTGTATTGTTTTCAATAGAGGAACCATCAGTGTAAATATTTATTTTGGAAAAGTTAAGTGGATTAATGGGGGAAAAGGTCACTGTACGTTGAGAAGGAGGGATACTGGAAGAAGGGCAGTTATGATCAAATTTTTCAGGGGATGGAAGGGCAGGATTTGTAAAAAGGTTATTGCGAAGTTTCCAAAAGGTATATTTTTTGTACAAAGAATTTATTACAAAGTGAATGGGGGGGATTCCAGTTAAAGAAAAGAGAGAAATGTTAGAAGTAGTCCGAAAACCAGATGAGATTTTTAAAAGAAAAATCCTTTGAAGAGAGATAAGTTTTTTGACCTGTGCCCCAGTCAATGCTTTTCCCCAAACTCCTGAGCCGAAAGTAATTATCTTTTCGATAACCGAAAGATACCAAACTTTAAGAAAGGATTTATCAACACCCCAGTTACTGCCAGTCACTCTCCCAAAAGTGCTAGCGAACTTGAAGCACTTCTCTCTCAGATTAAAAATATGGGAACTCCATTTAAGGTTATCGTCGATCGTTATGCCTAAGTAATTTAATTGTCTAGTAGTTTGAATTTTAACGTTTTGGATTTTAAATGAGGGTCTCTGTTTAATTTTAGATCTATTTTTTTAAATACGATAGCTTTACATTTTTCGGGGGTGACGGAGAGTTTAAGGGCCGAAAGGGAGGACGAGATAAGATCAAGGAGATTATTAGTATTAATACGTAATGTTTTCAAGTTTGTGGAAAAAGTGACCACCGCAAGATCATCCGCGAAGGACTGCAGGTAAAAAAGATCATCATTAAGATTAAGTATATCATTAAAATAAATACTCCACAGGGTAGGAGAAAGAACCGAACCCTGCGGAGCCCCAGAGGAGATACATTTAGTGATAGAGGAAGTGCCGTTAGCCAGAGAAATTTGTCTATTATTTAAATAAGAGAATATAAAGTTTTGGTAAATTGGTGGAAGATTGATATTAGAAAGTGTTTGAGGTAATATATTCCAGTTGAGATTATCGAAGGCCCCGCAGATGTCCACGGTGGTCAGGGAAACGAAATTTTTTGATTTGTGAGTAGAAATGTTATTAATCAGCCTGAGGGTTGCATCCTCGCAACTAGTAAGTTCCCTAAAACCGAATTGCAGGGGATGAAGAGCTCCAGCAGAGAAAAGCCAAAAGTTGAGTTTGTTAATAAATATTTTTTCCAAAATTTTTCCAAGGGTAGGTAATAAGCAAATTGGGCGGTAGGAAGAACAAAGGGTGGGATCCTTACCGGGTTTATTAAAGAATATGATATTTGCATTATTAAGACATGAGGGGAAATGGCAAAGTTTAAAGCAAAGGTTAATGAATTTCGAAAAAAAGAAAGGGAATGATTTAAAAAGTTTTTTCCATATTGTGAAGTCCAGGTTATCGAGACCGGGAGCTTTTCCGTTTTTTAAATTTTTGATTACTGCTGAAAGCTCCTCATCCGAGACAACCCCCAACCCATCAGAAGGTAAATTAAAGTGTGGAAAACCGCTAAAGTCAGTATCAATTTTAAAGTGGTGGTCCATCAATCGTTTCAATTTGTCTTCATAGTTAAGGGAGGGGGAGTCAGGGAAAAAAAGATTAATATTATTGAATTTTCTATGTTTCTGGAAGGCAAATTTGAAATGTGAGCCGAAAGAGTTACTGCACTTAGTGCAATAAGCCTTCCAGGAATCCATTCGGGTTTTTTTGAGGAGTAATTTATATTTGGCTTTATTAAGCTTGTAAAGAATTTTGGCAGAAAGTATAGTTTCAGGAGAAGCATCATTTCTCTCGAGTGACCGAATTCTTTTATATAGGGCAGTGACAAAATTTCTATGTTTCGAAAGGGTTGGGGTCCACCAAGTGAAGTTTTTTATAGTTTTAGTCTTTTTCTTTCTAATATATTTAAAGGCGCAATCTTGGACGGATTCAATTAAAATTTTTACAAAGGAGTCAAGAGAATTTGTGTCGTGAATTTTATCTAATAGAGGATTAAGAAAGTTAAGGTTGTTTTTGAAGTTGTATATAAATTTGCCTATACCGTATTGAGTTTTTAAGAAGAAAGTATTATCTGAAGGAGGATCAAGGTTAAAAATAATTTTGATATATTTATGGTCACTGAATGTGTCACTCGAGAGAATCTCCCAACTCTGAATAAAATCGAAAAGTGAAAAGTTAACAAGGGACAAGTCGGGGAAGCCATTTCCAGTATGTGAAACAAAAGTTGGACCACATTTAACATCATTACAAATTACAAGATTATTATTAAGACAAAAGTCGATCATGTCGAGTCCCCTCTGATCGGTGAAACCGTATCCCCACATCCGGGCACGGGCGTTAAAATCTCCAAGGAGTAAAAAATTTTCATTAAAATAGTTAAAAATTTCAATTTCTGATAGCATGTTTGTAAAATCATCATGAGGGGGAAAATATATGCTCGCTAAATTAATTGGAGCGTGATGTGGTAGTAAAATTTCTACAAATATTGATGTTAGTGATTTATATTTAAAGTTTACTATAAGTTGGGGGTTAAAAATTAGAATAATTGATTTTTGTGAGTTGGAAGAATATTGTCGAACCCCTGGGGGGGGGAGAGAGAATTAAATTATGATTAACGTATGGCTCTTGAAGGCAAACAAAATCTATTGAATTATCGAGGGCGAATTTAAATAATGAAGAGTGAGCAGAGAGCGAGTGATTAACGTTAATTTGAATACCGGAAAAGTTCATTAAAAAAGAAAAAATATAGAAAGAAAAAAAAAGCCCGGAGGGGGAAGCAAAAGGTACTAAAATTACATAAAAACATGAAATAACAAAATATACAGAACAAAAGACATATAATATGCAGAATTAAGGAAACCAAAAAAATAGTTAAGCCTCATTCTGAAGCTTTCTAATTCTCGCCATCTCAGCCTGAAAAGTTTGGCAGTTCTTTTTATCATAGGTTGTATGATTAGTTTTGTATTTTAAACTAGAGTCTCCTGCGTTAGAAGTAGTACAGTTCACACAGGTTAAGGTCTGAGCTTTGCACTCTTTGTATGTGTGTCCGCTACGGGTACAGTGGCTGCAATTACCGGTAACATGGTGACAGGAACTTGCCACGTGTCCGTAGCCCTTACATTTGTGACATATTTTTAATGCAATATAGTTTTTTACTAGATAAGACTTGAAGTGATGGAAGAGTTTTTTCGTTTCCAGTATTTGATTTGCATCGTTAGTGTTCATGAGAAGTACCCAATTTAAGTTGCCAGACCTGGCTGGGAAATTTTTTAGAATTCTAATATCTTCTGTTTTCAAAGTAGGATGGTTGATCACCACCAATGCTTTTACATTCTCCTCATTGAAATTGGGAGGAAGGTTGAAGATTATAAGTGCCTTTTTACGTTCCTCCTGGACCCTAATTGTAAATTTGCTCTTGATGGCCGAATTTTGAAATTTTGGTAGTAGTTTCGCTGGGTTGTCCTCTTTACATGTAACTTTGAGCGTACCGTTAGGCAGTGTAGTGATGTTTTTAATGTTGACTCCAAGAGGACAGGGGAGTGAGATAAGGTCTTTTTTCAGCTGTAGGTTATCTTTTGAGCGATCCAGTCCTTGGAGTAGAACGCTGGAGAACTGGCGAGAAGAGGTTCCGAGTTGAGCAGAAGATTGAGCAGCGTAGGAGGAAGGAGCAGGAGCAGTAGGTCCAGATCTTTTGAATGACTGTTGTACCGAGTTTTTGACCTGTGTAGGAATTTCTTTCAAAATATTTGTAGTGAAAGATTTTAGGTCATTGTTGATTTTATGCTGGAAATTTGCGAAGTCATCATTTAGTTTCTTGGAAAGGTTTGAGAAAGCTACAGCATCTACCAGTAGCGGTCGAGAACGAGGTGATGGAGCAGAACCAACGTTACTTTCGAGAGTATGAAGAGAGATTTTAATATCTCTAAATTTGTCCTCCGTGTATGCTTTATGAGTGGCATTTAACTTTACGTTTTTGGTAAAATATTTCTCAAGTCTATAAATGTTTTTCATGATCTTAGCCACATGTTCGTTATTGAGATTAAAAGGTGGAGCATCTTTATCAGTAGCGGTGGAGCCAGGACTAGAACAGATAGAAGGGGCAGGAGTAGAGGGAATATCTGTGGATTTTGAAGAACCAGGCAGAACCGGAAAGTCGAGAGCAGGAGTCGTCGGAGCCGGCGAAGCCGAAGCGGCAGGAATAGATGCTGAGTCCAAGGCGACCTGAGAGAGAGAGCCAGGAACCGGAGAAGAAACCAATGGGATGTCTTGAAGGGTTGGAGCAGAGAACTGAGCAGATTGGGAAGGAGTGCAGGATACTTGGGTAGATCTGGTAATTGCAGGAGAGGTTGAAGTGGTAGTTGATTTTACCGCAGGTGTCGTAAAGTTTTTGGTTGAAGTTGTCCATGCAGGTTTGAGAAGTGGAGTTGTAACAGGTTTCGAGAGGATTTTTGAAGATTTGGGTGGGTCCAAGGGAGTAAGAGAAGTCACAGCGGAGTTTGAAGAAGAGGATGAAGTTTGTTTAGGCAGTCGAGGAGGCAGAATAGTGGAGGAGAACAATGGAGAGTCAAATACTTGCGACGTTCGAGGAACACTTTTGAAATTGGAAAGTCTAATTCCAGAACCACCAGTAGTGGGTGTATTCTCAATTGGATTATTTCCACTGGATGAACTGATAATTGAGTCTGTATTTACGGGTTCAGTTATTTCAGTGTTCATTAAACCAGGTGTAAGTATAATTGGGGGTAGCAAGGGTGGATAGTCCAAGATAGAAGGTGAATATGAATTAGGATTCATTTTATAGAATATTTATAATACTCAATATAAAAATAATACTCTATGTTAAGATAATAGTACACAATATAAAAATTATACTTCATAAAAATGTTGTAGATAAGAGTATAGCATATAAAACCAGGTCAGCATTTCAAAAATTCGGAGGTGTCGTCAAAAGGACAATTATATATATATTATATATACATTTTATAACAAAAAAATGCTTTAGAGGCATAAATATTTAGTGAAATCAAGCGTGTCCGAAATGACAAAATTAAAGAGATAGTAACGACAAGCACCATCAATCATGTGACGAGCAACCTGGCACTTTGCCAAGGACAGATCCAAAACAAAAATACAGGGGGGAAAGGTTGAAGCGAAAGCTGAGAACATGAAATCAGATACATTTTAAAATGCTAATTACACACTAAAAATTAACACAGAGGGAGAAAATAACTTTTGAATAACAGTAACCAGACTTGAAAATACATATATATATACACAAAATTACAAAAATATGCAAATATATTAAGATTTACAGATGTATAAAGTGCGGGGATTTCGCACTTTTTGAAAGAGCTTCCAATACAATTGTATTACAGCATTTTTTTTACATATAAATAGAATATTTTTGATTTTAAAATGCAGATACCTCGACAATCAGACGTCGGAACGGAAAATCACAGATACCGTAGAAAAGCTGAGACGAAGCACTTCAAGAAAACACTAAACAATTAAACACAAGACGCAAAATCACGCGCGCACGGCATAAAAAAGCGGGAGCACAAAAACATGCGTACGATCTACCAGAAAGGTGTGAACCAGAGTCTCTACCAGAAAGGTGTAAGGTAACTGTTTGGACGGTCGGGAAGTGCCACCCAATTTAGACCGGAACCCAGTGGGGGAGGCATCCACAGGGACCGTACCTTCTTCCCCTACACCATGGGTGTGAAAATTTTCATTATTTTTGTATTAAAAACCGTTATATTAGAAATGTACTATCGTTTAGCCCATAATTTTAGTAGGATATATCTGAACTTATCTTTTTTTTTAGATATTTTAATTTACTGAAAAACGAATTATTCACTTTTAATAAAATATATACATGAGTGTTTTTTAAAAGAAAATTCGCTATGTACCTTTCCGTTCTAGCTCACATATACATTTACAGAATTTGCTAGAAAATGTATATATCTAAATAACTCTAGCTAATAACTGAGGTAAAATTGAGTAGTAGTGTACATTAATATAATTTATATTAATGTACACTGCTACACTTTACAACTAAAACACTTTAGCAAATGAAAATTTTAAACATGTATCGTCATAAATTTTCCAAATTATTTATTTTTAGCACAAATATAAATTTCGATGTTGGGTCTAGTTTTTATTATTATTTGCCATCATCGCCAGTTTACCGTTACCCGTTATGGTAAAAATAATGCCTTTACGTTTATGTACATTTTATTCCGTAGGCTATTTATTTACGCTCGTGTCGATGCTCTACAAGAGCATGTGTAATGGCATTGTGTAAAGCCGTAAAGGGAGTGGCACGTCACAATACTACATGCAACATGGCCGAGTAGCCACCAGTTCTATGCAGAGGTGACGTCTTTCAAAAGCATTCGGGTATTGTTTGGTAATGCCCATATATGGAGGTTTCAACTACGTCATGTTCCCGTAGCAACCATTTGAGCAAACGACTGCTTTGTATAAGCAACAGCTAGAGCTCCATGAAACAACATTACAAATCTTATTTTTCGCAGCTAGATCCTGGATATAAAAGCTTATATTAAGCTAAAATCAACGAAATTTGAAGTGAAGATCCTTATGATGGATGCAAATTACTCACAGAAAAGTTATATATTAATGTTTTTGAAAATCAACGTGGAAAACTTTATTATATGGAAAAAAATGCTTCCACAAATTAATCTCTTGCCAATTTAGAGAGTTTTGATGTAACTTCATGGTCACTGAAATCTCATGTCGGTTTTATGTCATGTCTGTCACGATGGGTTTTTAATTTTATATTAAATAAGTAGACAAATTGAGATTTTGACACTTCCCTAGGAAATAGTTGTGATATAGATATACACATGTGAATAAAATTTATTTTCCTAGAATCCTTATTATCTTCTATGTTAAATATGCTACATTACACATCTGATGTCATGTCTGTTACAAACGACATTAACCTACAGGTATCTACTACTGAATTCAGTGATTTTAATTTGATGTTAATTTTTTTAATTTTAGATTTATGAAACCAAATAAAAATTACGGAGTTGATTGCTAATAAATCAATGATTGTATAATCAAATTATAAAACTAAAAAAGTTTACGTTTTTTTTTACGATTTAATAAATTTAAATTGAAAAGCATACTGTGCTATATAATGTACTCACCATGCATAAAATGCTCACCACTGGCTTACCCTGATTCTAAAAATTGGGGGGGGGGAGGTCAACTGTTTAACATTTACTTATACCAGGGTTATTTTAAATGAAAAATACGCATAGCATTAAAAAGCATTGAAAAGTGTGTGTGTGTGGGGGGGGGGGAAGGTGATGGGGGGGGGGGCTGGCTCATTGCAAACTTTCCTGTCCTTCAAATTCTCAGTATTCCAATCTTCTCTGTTGATTCTTAAAGGCCATTCTTTGCTTCTTTTAAGGCGGTTTTCGGTCGTTTTCCACCCATGTTAAAGTATAGGCCATTCCTATTATCATAACCGCAAAAGAACGGCTGTGCAAATCCTTTTGGAATTTGTACGAGTGATAGAATGATATATGTAGTTTCATGTGTGGTCAGAAAATTCGCATAATATCAATTAATTAATTATCTATAAATAAAATACTCAAACAAAATTATAAAGTTTTAGTTTTACAGCTGTGAAATAGATGGCGCTATAGAGGCGTCGCACAGCGATCGGAGTACTTTAAAAGCCGTTTTCTTATTTCCTACACCGAATATTTTACATTTTCTGACCACAGGAGAAAATAGGGGTTTAGCTTAATCATGTAAATTCAATGGTTTTATACTTTATTCAGTAATTTGCACGTTTATATGATAATGCGATTTACAGTGGCTGGCGAACTTTCGGTCATTTGTGCAGCCAATACCCGACAATATTGGCGTAAGATCAGTAGCACAGCAACCCTAGCTGTGTATGTAAATAAAAACACTTTGTTACTTCAAAAATATAGGGAAAAAATGTAAATAAGGGTAAGTATTGTATTTGATACATTTCTAGCACAACTCCACTATTCCTATAAAGCTTAAAATTGTAATTCTTATAACGCTGTTGCTTATTTATTGGGCTCGGTTTCAGCGGTCAATTGGCAATACAAAGTGAAAAAAAAAATTCTGTAAGTTTTGGATGCTGTACGTTAGAAAATTTCTCTTGAGCTTTGCACCTTATCAGTAAATGCATTAAAATGTAACTTGCAGACAGATTATGTTTAAATGGTAATAAATGCATGTAATTTTTTAATGCGCACATTTTTTTTAACAGTAAGTAATATTGCATGAAAACATTGGAGAGTTTGTAGACGGCTTTCCCAAAATTGTGCTTCATGAATACCAATATTCTAAGATACAAATAAGTGCAAGCTGGTGCTGCACTTACTTATTTATCTGAAAATATTTAAGAATGAAAAATTTATTTATAGTTATTTGACTACATTGGTTAAATATTTTACAGTGAAGCAACTAGTTAAAGAGTTCAAATTTAAACAACGGGAGAAAAACAAGAGCTATAATCGAAAATTGCACCTTTTTTACAGAGTTATCAAGATGCACAGTCTCCCAATACTATCTTAGCTAAAGATTGAACCTTGTAGAATAATATCCATAACAAACGTCAATCAATAATACGTTCATCACATTTTATAGAATCCTGCTATCGCCCTTGAAAGCATTTCAATGCATTTTTATACTATTATATTAAACCAAATATATGAAAAGTTTAATACTACATTGCCATGGCACATGAGGGTTTAACATTCCAGCATTAATCATCGTATCCATAAATTATATAGCCTTATATAAAACATGGCATTAAAATATATTCTTGAAATATTAATTCTATAAATATGGATTTCTTCAGTAATAGAAGAAAAATTTGTCGAACTGAACCAGTTTATTCTACATTTTAACTAATAAAATTAATGGTTATCCAGAAAACTGAATAGTGAACCTATATGCTTCTTATAACATTGTACAAAAAAATACAAAATTACATTTTTCAATTGGTAGCTTTGTTAAATATTCTTGTTTAAAATGTTGTAACGAAAGGACATTTTTTGAACATGGTATTCAGCATATGCTTCTTTTATTGCAAATTCAGCTGAACTGCAAATATAAAAATTCTGCATAAAATAAATAGATTGCATAAAGGAGTAGTTGTTTATTATATTTTTAAACTAGTTTGTAAAATATCTGTAATAAAGTGTCAAAAAATTGAAATTTATCATGGTAATGGAAGTACAAAATTTCTCAAATTCCAAATATTGCATTACCGTATAAATATAATTTTGGGTTGCTCATTGAGGCATCATGTTATAATCATCATTAACTAATATTTATGAAGCAGAAGAAAATATAGAGTGGTACTTGCACAATTGTAGAAATGATTTTTTTATCTTTTTTCTGAAAGTTAAAATTTTTCAGTATTTTCTTTTTTGAACAAAGTACCCCAGCACCATCATCATCTGCATGTGAACATTTGACCAACATTGAGTCATACAGACTCTTTTACCACATTAAATTAGCAATTAGTCTTGTTCAATATAATATGCAATTTGACACTAAAGGCTCTGTTTCTTCATTAGTTATACTGATACCTGCCTGTTTACATTGCTTGATACCAACTTTTTCACGTCTGGCACAAATAAATATATATGTGGTATGCGATGTATTTTACAAATGATTTAAAATAATGGATATCATTTATTTTAAGATGAGTCTGAGCACCATGCCATCTCATACAAAATGCAAAAATAGATATTTATTTGTTATATCCAAGTTTAAGTTTAAAAACATTTTCATTTAGTTATATAGTTATTTGCCGACGAATTTTAAAATTTATGTGTTAATTGTCATCGATTTAAATAATAAATGAATGACAAATCATTAGATTTTAAACGTCATTTTATTAAAACATCCATCAGATGTACATATAATATAAAAGCCAGAGTGCTTTCGGGTATCATCATCATATCCTTCCTCAGTGGTGTTACATAAAAAATTATGCTAACATGCTTAAATACTATCCACTACCAGCAAGTTGAATTTACATATTATAAAATTGGCATCACTAGATTTTATTCCCTTTATTTTCAATTATTCGAGGGAATGAAAGAAATGATACATTACAATAACGTACGGCATTATCAAATTCAATTACTTTATTTTAAAGAAATTATGATTATATATGATAGCGGCTGGATATAGTTTTAACAAAACTACTTTTTAAAAGAAATTTCACACCAAAACGTATCTTTTACATATAAACCTAATGCAAGTTCAACGTTTGTTTATACAAAGAAAACTTAGGATTGTCGCCGCTAGATGGACATGACGTCACGTGACACTTCACTACACAAACCCATAATTTACGAAATATACAAAGTATATTGTAAATATTCTGCGTATGCATACACATTTAAAAAATCTGCAATTGAAATAATTATTTTCATATAAAATAAACAATTTTATTAAGAAATTTTTTTTTTCCATTTTGATCGTAATTGTAATCATTGCGTAAAAGCTTGGTAGCCGAATTTAAAGTTTGCATTGTCATCATCTAAATAAGAGGTAAAGATTGTATTTTTATCATATTAATTATTAAATTTGTCATTAAATCCTTAAAAATAATGGTAATTAAAATATAAGTTCCACTTTCTTCGTTTTAATTTGATTTCATGCATGCCAGACTAATTTGGATTACAAACTTTTGTGTTCTTTATACCGTAGGCTTAATAGTGAAATTATTTAATGTTTAATTGAAATATTTATGTAAGCTGATTAGTTGCATATTATATGTATCAGATTCATCAGTTTCTTATTTCAATGAGTTTGTTACTTTTACAATTTATGTATACATATACTATCATGATTGCATACCTATCTACTTTGTAATGTTAAAACTTGATATATTTTTCTCAATTTCGATATACAGATTACAAAAATCTGATCCAGAATATAAAGCATTTTTTAAAAATTGGTAGGGTGTGTCTTCGAAACATCCATACTATGTTTACAGGTATGAAAATAGGTACATTTTGATGATGCTTTAAATGTATAGTTTCTTTGTATAGTTCTTTTAACAATGTCAATTATTTATGAAACTTATAATAATGACATTTTACCGTTTTGCAAATCCAATAAGTGATTTTACTTTTTTCTAGGACATTTGCTTTTTCTTCTTCACATGATAATATAGCTTTAATTATATTATCAATTTATTAAAACAGTATCAACTATGTTTTAGATTGATTGTGTAGTTAAACCTTTACTACCAAACTGTACTTCTACTAAGCAATCTTGACTTCTTTAGTGTCTTCACACAAATCACTAATATCATGACACTGATCAATGAGAGAAATATAAATTGTAAATGTTGTAATGCACTAAACAGAATCAGTAATTAAATTGATATTGAATACTATACTACATGATTTATAATACATATTTTTCTTAAATGAGATCTATCCCAATAAACTAATCTAGTCTGTAGGACACTACACACAAACATTTACATGCAACTATTATAAACTACTCTGTGAATGGACTTTTTAATTCAAAAAATCATTACAATCCGGAAAATAGCATTTATACAATCTCTAAATAAGCAACGTGGAGTCGACATTAAGATTTCAGAAGCTGATTCTCGAAATTTTGTTTTATTGCATTCATTTTTATATTTGTTTAGAATATATGAAAGATGAACAATCACGTACTATGGAAAGTTCAAAATTGTTTATAGTGTATACATTGCAGTAAAGTAGCAGTCAAAACATACATTGCCAAATGAGCAATTTTTTGACAAATATGTTTTCCAACCTGCAAAAGTTCTTTTCTTTCAACTCTATGAACATGCTCAGTATAGGTTTTCAAATCGGCCATAGCCAGTCAGCGCAATGGACAGACCCTAGTAGACAAAGATAGCTCTAGCTTAGATTTCCTACTAATTTCACTTCACATCATTTGGAGCCTAGTTGTTTGTCTGTTTTTTTTTTTAACAATTTCAAGTTGTGTTAGTACTGCAAAAATATTTATGTGTATTGAAGTTTAAGCTGAATAAAGTAATAATGAATCGTGGTGGAAGACCAACAGATTTTATTTAGCAACGTTATTCTAAAGTGGACAAGGATGGGAAACAATGTGCAAAGTGTAAAAATTGTGGAAGTATTCAAGAAAATTGTGTAGAAAGAATGAAAACTCATTTATCATAGTGCTTGAAAAAGAGAACTTTAGATATAGATGTAGACCTGTAGTCTTGAGTCTCCAAACACTCCAAAGAGATACAGCAACACTGGCAGCTTGACACAGCATGCCACATTTGGCTAAGTCTTATGAAAGAAGATTCCTTGCAACTACACATTAAAATTTGGATTTGTGCGCTGCCACAACTGCCGCCGTGTTCATGCGGAGTACGATCACATTAAACATGTGGGTTCGTAAGTCCTGAGAGGTTGGTGGTTAGGGAAGGAGGGTACGGTCCCTGTGGATGCCTCCCTCACTGGGTTCCGGTTTAAATTGGATGGCACTTCCCGGACGTCCAAGCAGTTACCTTACATCTTTCTGGTAGGTCGGATGGTCTGGGTCTCAACAACAACATTAAAATTATTCAGAAAAGACTAGAACAGGCATTAATGCCAATCCATTTCCTCACTGACATCATGCATCGGAAATATAAGGATAAAGACTTAACAGATAGCCAAATGGAAACTGATTGTTTTTATACTACAGAAAAAATTGAAGGCTGTTTATTACTTCTGATTGCACTTGAAGCCCAAGAAGGTCCATTCCCAACATTTTACTTCAGTACAAGTGCAGAACTCACCAATCCGATAATGTGGTGAAAAGGTATTTTGAAGTGTGAAGGTTTTCAGGATGAAAACAGTGCTGCTTTTAAATTAGCTGAACTAGCAATAATGCCCAACCTGCTAGTTCAGCTTCTATAGAAAGAATATTTTCAAATTTTAGAATCATCCATTTTAAATTGCGAAATCGTTTAGGACTAGAGAAACGCTCTAAACTTGTTATGTTATTAAATGCTGTGTGGGTGTAATGAACCCGAAAATATTAAAAACAAATTATGCTATCTCTAAAATGTTAAAATAATAAAACGTTAGAAAAGTTATAAATATTATTTTTAATTTAAAATGAAATCAGAATACCTTGATATTTAAATTCAAATAATTGAAAAATTATATTTAATTGTTGCTAGTATTTCAATATTTTAAAGGTATTTATGTACTTGTATTGTTGTAAGGATAATGTTTTAAAATTATTTACATTTTTTTTTATTATAATGTTCAAATTTATATGGGTGATCAATCTTATAATGATTGACATGGTGGTTTTATTGTTTTTAAATCAAATTCCCCTTTTGTTCGTAGCTTTTGGATTTTTGACGGTTTTATCCGGTTAAAAACCGATTAAACCAATGTCACGTCAAAAACCCAACCCTGATTAGAACTACTAACTTTCCTGATTTTTTTATACTAAGCTTTTTATAATGGCACCTTAACTTTCCCTTTCCGGACGTTCGACACTCCCACTGGGCTATTGATAACATGTTTTCAAGACTGCCATCTGGAAAGGGTTAGCTCAGCAGGTTAGAAGCAGTTGATGACTGAAGTGTAAATAACTGAACTAGAATTTTCTTAAACTCCTACTATTAGCACCAGCTTTAATTGATGAAATGTTACATCAAGCAGGATGTTATCCTCCAGAGAAATAATTTAGAAATGAGGAGGGCGTACAGGTCTGAAGTTTCATCTGATATCTGAGAAATGTACACTTCAAACACTATTGCATCTAACACTTATTAGTTCATGTACAATGATAACATGCTAATTTTATCATATTTTAAACCTCCAATAATTACTTATTTTAGAAATGTTTCTTATTAATATGTATTTTATTGTTATTGTACACACACACACACACACACTTTAAAAGTTTGTAACAAAATATTTTCATGATTTATGTATGCTAGCTGAGTGGTACTTTTTATTTTGCTCGGTTAACGGAAGATGAGTTTTTTACAGTCCTATAACCAGCAGTTCAGTTAACTGCATTGAGTGTTATGTAATTTCTATCAGTTTTCTTTTCCATTTCTTTTCTTTCTATATTTCCTTTTTTATGGTAGTAATTACTTTGCTCTGTTACATTTTCTGGAAATCACAAAATGTTAAAAGATCTATATCACATACTTTAAAGAGCATCAGTTACTTTGTAATTATGTTATTTGTTTTAGCATTTATTTTGAGGTTGATTCGGAGTATAGACTCCCAATCAAGACAAGTGTTTTCTTGCCACCAAGCTTTCCAATTGTGATCATCTTTCTTTGACAAATCTTGTAACCTCTGATGCATGTGCATTTTATCTAATCAACACTCAACTCTTATGGTTAATACTATTTTTTAGAAAAGATGTATTTTCAGGTATTGCATGGTCATTAAGAACTCTTTAAATTCATATTTCGTTTTTAAGGACCCTTAAAATTCCAGTATTTTGCCAAAAACTCCTTAAAATTTCTGTCGTTCCAATTCCAAAATGCAAAAGGAAATCAGACAAATGGCTGATGGTCCGAAATCGGGGGTGTGGGGAATATTATCAAAATAGAGATTGTTTTTGTTTGTTATCTAATTTCTTTTGCCCCCAAATCCAAACTTCATTAATGGATCAAAAGTAGAAAAAAAAGAAGCAAAACACTCTCCTTTCACCTCTCCGGAAAAAAGTTAAAAAAGACTGGAAAATTGTTGATTAGTGTAGTGTACTTCCCTTTCTATTTGATAAATTAATATAAGTTCCTTTTTCTTTACAAAGGTAAAATTTTGCTCAAGTATTCTTTGTCTGATGTCAGTTTGGAGTAAAAATTCTGAAAATGTGAACTCATTAAGAATATTTACTTAAATACTGGTATTAAAGTTAAAATTAACAACTCTAAATACTAGTATTTCCGAATGAATTATTTGGACTAGGATTCCCTTTCCTTATTAGTGAGAAGGGCATTTTCACAAGACAAAACAGGGAAGGGCAGCAGTGGCAGTTATGTCTTTGATTGGTAATCTCAGCTAGGAATTAAAAGGGTTAAGCATCTTAAAGAAATTGAAATATAAATAACTCTCGAATATGATTATTTTTAAACATTTGCCTAATATAATTTAAATTTATTTCAGGTTTTCAAATGATTATGCTGTAACTAGTCATTTCACCCATGCTTCCCACATTCGTAATGTCTAGTGGCCACTAAATACAACATCTACACATACACACTTAATCGGTCGTCCATCCTGTTGCTCCAAGTCCTCTGGACGAGCCGGACGGCCTGGGGCTTTCACATACACACTTAATAAAAGTTCTAAATATCAATTTTAAGCAAAAAAATTGGATTGGCACACATTTTGATAGTGAAAGTAATGCAAGTTTATATATATATATATATATATATATATATATATATAAATTAAAATAACAAATACAAAAGTGCAGGAGTGTGAATCAGTAACCACAGTATCAAACCGCGAGCAATATAAAAGCGTGTAGTGAATAGCAAAAAGCAACAAGGAAGGGCCGGAAAAGTAGAGCACGGAGAGGCCAGGACAAGGAAAATATATTAAAGAATAGTATATCTGCCAGAAACGTCTTCAGGGGCACATTTTAGACAGACATACTAAAATCCGTTGTTTCTATGATTGCATAAAAACACGTGGTTAAAATATTATGCAATCTGTGCCCAACAACAGAATAACGAGAATAACAGAAAAAAAACAAATAGGATAAAATTCAATTATGAAACATAAAATACCACATAAAGATGAAATATAAAATACCACATAGACATGAACATGAAAAATATAGCGCACAAATATACAAACTTGCAAAAAAAGAGCAACTCACATGTCGAAAGGTCGCCACCGTGAATAATTCTCAAATGAGTCCACCACATGCTACAGTCTGAACGCTCACCTCGCTTAATACCACGTGGGAATAAACCAGACCAGAGGAAGTGGAAGTAGTAGTACATACTTTCGGAGAGATAAACCCAAGAGTTTAGAAACTGACCGAGATGTGACCACGATTATCGAAAACATTGAAAGAATGGATAACACTGTTTTTTGGAGCCGTAGCCTGTTTTTTGTTTTATTTGCTTTTTAGATATCCGGCTTAACGGTTTTATGAGTGTTTTAAACTTTTTTCTTTACCCGCCGAGGCGGTGTTTTTTAAAAAAATTTTTTACGTTTTTAGTGTAATCGAAATTACTATTTTTTAATATTTTTACATTTTTATTTTTGCCCGCCGGGGCGGTGTTTATTTTATGGTGTTTCCACGACTTTAGAATACTGTACTTATACTGTGATCTACAAATAAGGTGGTAAAATTGTACATATATATATATATATATATATATATATATATATATATATATATCAAATCCTCTTGTATCGTTACATCTAATTGAATTTTTGCTTTTTTTCATTCAGATGGAATTAGGCCAAAACTAAGATTCTAGCTCTAGTAAAAGTACTCGATCATTTTGATAAGTTGTTTTGAATTTTTTTATTATTCCTTTGCATTATTGTCCCTAATTCGAACTTTTCGAAAGATTAGATTTTTCAGTTGACACACAAAATTAAGCGAAAACAGAGATTCTAACTAGAATGTAAGTACTCAGTAGGCAAAGAGGTTTTGAGTTTTTTTTATTATTCCTTTGCACTATCACCCCTAATTCAAAATTTTGAAATTATAGATTTTTCCCTTAGTCTTAAAGCTGAGACAGATTCAATCACATCAAAACCAACATTCTAGCTATAGTGGAAATGCTTGATAATTTTGATACATCATCCACTCACTCATTGAATTCAGTGCATTTGGATTTGTGAATTTTTTGCAAAGTTCTACAAATTTATCATGCTTTTAAATTTTTTTGAAGTGCTGAAAATTTTCAAAGTATTTTTGTACTGTATTGTTTTCCCTAACTAAAAATAGCTAAGAATATTAAGAATAATAATATTAAGATTCAAAATTTTATTTCGCAACATGGTAGATTAAGTCACTTTGGTTGGAGGTGGATATTTTTATACTGGAGAATAGACTGACAAGGAGTCAATTTCAAAATATCTGGACACAGGTCAACTTGACACAATTTTGTAAAAAAAAAGGGGGGGGGGATCTATACTCTGGATTTACCTATTTTAAAATGTATGCATTTATTAAATACTAGATTTAAAATTGTTATTTTATGGGAAAATATTTATTTTGTGTTTAGAAATGGCAGTTCAAGATGTCGACGTGGAGATGACTGCTGAAGATGGAGAAAATACTTCTGAAAAAGATAAAACTCCTAAAATTGATGTTGAAGCTTTGTCTTTAGCAGGTTTTTATTATTTTCTTTTTCTCTCATAGAATGTCATTTTTGTATAAAATCTGTAGAGAATGTGACTATATTCATGCAATATCCAAGGGCATTTATGGGGATGTTTAGAAAAATCATAATCCATTTTTGGGATCGGCTCTTCACAAAATTCTTATTGTAAAAAATTGACCCAATAACATGAAATTGTTTGCTAGACTCTAAAGAATAATTGAAAGATACTTTTTAACATTTATTTTTATTTATTTTTTTCTTTTAAGGGTGGGAATCTTCAGAAATTCAATTTAAAAATTTTCCAGGAACAACTTCAATATAAAGAATTTGGTGAAATCATCCCCCCCCCCCCAAGGCAGACAGCATTTAGAAAAGTCCTAACGAACGCCATGTTGGGCTTTGTGTAACAAATATAAAAATGTATAATTAAAAATGCATAAAAACGTAATACATAAATAAGTATAAAATAATGTATAAGTATAAAAAAAACAATACTTAGAAAAACAATCGATTGTACTTTAAACGAAATTTCAAAAGTGCGATATTTAGAAAAAAAATTGTACTTTAACGAAATTTTAAAAACGATATGTTTCGCGTAGCAGAGTGTTTGTGCGACATGAAAATCATGAAATTTAATACAGTTAAGAAATTAAACTTTAAATTACTCACTAAAATAAAGCAGAAGCCATGCTTAAATGAAAAAATAATACCTGGTTTAATGTAATCCAAAACTTTTCAAAGAAAGTTACGTGTAATTATCCAGATTGCACAAACGGCTGTTTCCACATTGTGGCCTTCAGAGAACGATCATTGCTACGTAAATTTTCTGCTTCTACATTATTTTATCCATTGACATGTGCTATCTTTTTTTGTGTGTGATATTCACGTTTTTTATGCATTTTTACAAACTAAGCTACAACACAACTAAAATAGAATCACCGAAAATGACAGAAATCTAAATGGATTGCCAGAAAAATGTTTCTGCGGGAGTGGGAAGAGATATCATTAAGGGATCGCATTAAGGGATTACCACATCTGGCAATTTATCGCTCCGAAAAACATATCATCAGATCCAAATTTTTTATATCATATCAAAGCTATATCTTTTTCCATATCATTTATAATGTATTGTACCATTTATACTTAATTTTAAATCAACTTAAAAATTTTGAAAAAAAATAAATTTTCAATCGCTGTTTTTTGATGAAATTGAAACCAAAAATTTACTTTGTTTTGTTATCTTTGGGGATAGAGTAAGTTAAAAAAATCTTTGAAATGCAATTTTGGGCAAAGCACATTTCAATTTAAGAAGTTACATTGTTAGCAATATATTCTTTGGATCAATATATTCCCTTTCTCTTGTTTTTATTCTAATTTCAAACTATTGCTTTATCTATGTTTTATTTCAGATGTATAAAAAATTGTGCTTTTTAAAATAAGTTCTTAAATTTTCATAAATTCAATATTTAGAGGGAAGGAAAGGAGTGGGGGGGGGTATTGGAAATTAAAATTAGCAAGAGTATTGACTATGAATTAAATTATAGTACATTTATCAAGGTGAAAACAAATGTTTGCAAAGTTTTGAAGGCCTGTAATTGTGTTTTTAATGGATGAACACAAATGAATTTGATATCAAGCAGAGACAATGCTCTGCAGTAACAAGCTGGAAAATAAGAGAAATGCACAATGAAAAAAAAAGAAGCTAATGCAACTGCCAGATTAATGAGCAGCTGCTAATAGTACTTGCACAAATCATCCATGTTAAAATGGGTCCGTAAAACATGGTGTCACTTTTGAACCAAGTATTATACAAACATGAGACAAAATTATTTAGAGAGCTCTACAAAAGCTTTAGAATGTGACTTAAATGCATTAAAAAATAAATAACTTTTCTAATTTTAATTACCAAAAAACTGGTTATTTAATACAATATTTCCTAAAAGAGCAGTAAAGATTATTCCACCTCTACTTAATCGTGGGGAATTCCTCAAATTCCCTCCCAGAGTAAAAAATAATTATTGGGTCGCTATTTTAAAATATTTGTCAAAAGTTTAATAAATGTTCCACAGACTTAACAGTAAAGTATCTGATTATCAGAAGACATACATTTTTCAGTGTCTCAATATTTCATTTGTGAAATGAAATGTATTTATATACGATAAAATTGAGTTTTTAAAATATCAGTAAAAATTTAAAATAACATCAGATATAACAGAAACAGTATAAGCTTCAGGAAAATGTGTCAAAAATGAAAAAAAAAATTATTCTTTAATTCTGTGCATCATAGCATTTAAAAAGGTTAGAAAAATTTTATTTTGTAAAATAATATCAATTTTTATATGAAATAACTGAATCAGACATTGCAAAAAAACCTTTTTCGTATAACATTTGCAAAAAATTACAAGAGGAAACTAAAAATTTGACTACTTGAACGAAAATATCACTGCCGATGAGCTCCTTTATAGCTAATCCCACCTACTTCCAAAAAACATGTGGACAGGTATCGCCATCTATTGAAAAAACAGTGAATTACATTGCAAAGCATTTGATAAAGGAAAATGAACTCAGTTCAGAATCAACGGAATAGAAACACTGATTTTTCTCTTACCCGAAGTCAGTTCGGACATTCTAAATTTGTCGCGGATGGGTTGCCCGAACTGGATTCGGGTGACACTGGCAAGGGGTTAAACTTCATTTAATCAGTTAAATCTTGCAATTTAATTGCAAAAATTGGACAAAATGGATGACTTAGGAGTGGGTGGCTCAGAAAGAGCCTAGCACAGCGACCAGAACTCTATAGTACAGTCCCCCCAAAAAGAAATAAGACAGAAGCAAAGGGCCCCTAAGCGAAGAGACCAGTGGCTGAAGCAAAGATAAGTAGGCACTTGACAGGAATATCCTGCAACTCCCAGGGCTCGATCACATGTCGTACCAAGTGTTTGAACCTATGGGTAGAAAAAAAATCACACTCACAGAGTATGTGTGTGGCAGTTCCTTAATACAATCAGGTCCTTAATAACACCAATAATGCTTAGGTGTCTTTTAAGGATACAATGTCCTGTAAGGAGCCCAACAGTCCTCCTACTACCAGTTTTGTTGAGCCTAAATAGCTCCTTATAACATACATAAGAGCACTTAGAGCTTGTTTCTTTCAACAGCCTTTGGTCCTTGATACTGTGCCAGTTCTCTTACTGCAGCTTCCTGAAGATGTCATAAACAATTCTTCTGCCTAAAGCTGGCTCAGGGCCAACAAAGGGTGTACCTGAACCATTTCTGGCCAACTCATCGGCAAATTCAATACCCGGAATGCCTGAATGCCCAGGCACCCAGTAAAGGGCGACTTTATTGTTAGCAAGATTACAGAGCGCAGTATAGCACTCCCAAACAAGGGAAGAGATCATAAGACTTCTCCGAAACCCTAAGAGCAGCTTGGATATAGATGCAGATGTAGATATAGATGCAGAGCAGATATAGATGCAGTTACTCTTGTAAATATTTTAAAATATCCCATAGACTAGCAGTAAAGTTTGATCATCAGAAGACATGTATGTAATAATATGCGAGATATATGCATAAAAGATGTATACGTCTTTTATAGTGTCTGAATATTTCATTTGGGAAATAAACTGATTACGAAGGATCGCTATTTAAAAATGAAATTTTATTTATATATGATAAAATTGAGTTTAAAAAAAAAAAATCAGTAAGAATTGGAAAATAATGTCAGAGATAAGCAGAAAAAGAATAAGCTTCATTAGCATCAGAAGAAGTTTCTTTTTTGTTTCCTGTAAAATATTTTATTTAAACTTCATTTAATCCATTAAATTTTGCAATTTAAGTACAAAAATTGTATAAAATGGATAAAAACAAACTTCAACATTTAATAGCACCAAAAGTTAAAATCTGAGACTCAACTGAATATGATATTGAAAGGTAATTGTACATACTTTAATTTAAGATATAGATATAAAAAAAATTAGATAATTATTTTTTGTACTACATGCTTTACCATAAGTTAAACTTCTATTAAAAATGATAAGAATTGAAACAGGGGGATAATTAGAACACACCAATTAATAACCCCACATAATATTTACACACATTCTAAAACTGTGTTCTGCTGGACTACAAGTGAGGTCCCTAAATTAGTTTTTGTTATTTATTTCATTTTGATAAATCTCTACATTTGTATCATTTATGAAATCTGAATTTCCAATATTATATAAGCACTAAATTTTTGTTTATTTATATATTTTTTTTAGATATTAAAGAACACATGCTCTTCATTGAAAAAGCTGTGTCATCGAAAGAACCAAGATTCACACTTCGTGTAGTTAGAGCACTTGTTTCCATACGTAAGCGATTAAGTGCAAAAATTCTTCGTAAAGTTGTCTCTCATTTTTATGCGAACTTGATTCAGCAGCGAGACACCTTGTTAGCTTTTATTGATGAAGTAAGTTGGCATCTTAATTTTATGTATTAATGACAAATTTAATTTTTACTTGTTTAATGTTACATATTGTTTTCTTATGTAATGTAGCATATTATTTTTTATGTCAAGGACTTACTCAACTTACTTGTAAAAAGCAGTTAGGTGAATACAGTTGTTTTGGGGGCATTGTAAGCCCTCTTCTTCAGGCCCAAACCACACAGTTTGAGCAGTGTGCACTCTTAACAAAAATTGAACGTGAACTGCCATATCAGTTCACTCTCAGCTTTAAAACATGCATACTGTTTTAACTGTTCTGTTTTAGCCTGAATAAGAGGGCATATAATGCCCTCAAAGCAATTGTAGTCTCCTAACTGGCATATAACTGCTTTTTACAGGAAAGTTGAGTTGTATTTTATATATTGTAGTATATTGTAAACTAATATTGTTATGTTTATTTATGCCAATTATGCTACTACAAACCTTTCAGAAATGACAGTATTTTTCATTGGTGGAACTCTCGCCCCAGTGATTTTTTTAAATTCCAGCAATCCTAGTAATTTGTAATGAAAATTTTTGGGGTTCTAATTTTCAGCACACCCAGATGAACTTCATCACACTTTTGCCAAGAATTTTAGTTGGTTCAAATGTTTGTTTGCTGCAAAGATATTTTTTAAATTTCATCAAGTTAGTTCTTTTTATGTAGCAACTCGTACTCTACTTATCGAAACTATTGTTGAAATGATTAGCCAAAATCATGCAGATTTGCAATATTTAATATAGAGAGCAAATACTGCTTTTAATAAATTTTCCATGGGTTCATATAATTTTGTTCCAAGAGGAGGTTGACTGTACTAATGACAAGGCTGGAAAGGAAATGCATTTTTTAAGTAAAATGCAAATACTTTTTTTTTTTAAATCAACATTCACCAAGAACAAAATACTTATTAAACCCAAGGAAGTGCTCAAATGATCACTAATTACTACTTATGGACCATGATTTTGCCACATTAATGTTTGTCAACACAGTGCAAGCAATGAGGTGATTAGTGTCACATAAAACTCTGCAAAGCAAGGATTTTAAAATTATAATTTAATGTATTTTATATTACTTTGAACCCAGTAATGATGCAGCGCATTATAAGCCTTGCGACTTCGAACTCAGTAATAGTGCAGAGCATATTAAGCCCCATCCATCAGTAACAAAATCGTTCAGTATCACCAAATTGCTGAGCACATCAAAAATGTGTAGCATCATAGTCAGGCTACTGCCCTACAACAGAGCATTGCATAAAAGCATGAAAATGCTCAACAGAATATCCATCGCCACTCATGACCACTGTTTCACATTCATTGCCACTCCTTAATATAATTCAGGCGATAAGATTGACTGACAGTGAAAACAAAACTACTGAAATCGAGGATTTTGGGATTTTTTTTGTCTTGGCAAAAGTATTTTTTATATTACTTCAAACCCAATGATGATATAAAGCGTTATAATAGCTGTGTTTATTGTTAACAAAATTCCAAGTATTAACCCTTTCGGGACGGTGGCATTCCGAAACTGCCGTGACCCAAAGGACTGAGAGTTTCGTTTCCGAACTGTTCCCAAAAGATGGCTAATTTTTTGCGCTAAGCCTAACTCGAAAAAAATTCACTAAAAATCACCCGTTCAACACTGCATTCTACTTTTTTTAGGAAGAAAGGAAATACTTATTTTCTATTTGATGTATATTTTTTATACAAATTTTCTTTTATCAAAATATTAAAAATTTTAGTGTATATATGTTTTAGGTACAGATGGATAATTCTTTGGCATGTCCATACCTGCCAAATCTCCCGATTTTTCCGGGAGTCTCCCGAATTTTGATGCAATCTCCCGAACTCCCGAAAAATTCCTAAATCTCCCGAATTTTTACAATAATTAGAAAAAATCCCTACAAAAGAGATTTTCCTAAAAAAAATCCCTATGCAAATGTGCCAACTCTCCAGATTTTGGTCGGAGACTCCAGATTTTTCATTACTTCTCCGGCCTCCGGATTACTAACGAAATTCTCCGGCTTTTTTTTGTTGGAAATTTATCAATTAACCAGACAATTTCTACATACTATTCCTCGAAAACACCAATTTTCCGCATATTTAGCACTGATTTTTATCATTTCCGGGATCGTAGCAAATCCATAATACAATGCAGGGTAATGCCAATCAAATTAACTGAGATTTACGGCCGTGTGTATTGTATATTAAGATCTCGATCGCTTATTTTATGAAAGTAATAAACATACTTCTTCAAAGGTTATTGAGCATAAATCGCTAAAATGTTATTTTGTCCATTAATTTCGCATAAACACTGCGATTGCGCAATTCAGTTTGTTCTCATGAATCGCCGAGAATACAATAGTATCTTTTTCCATCCATCTCAATCTTCTAAATATTGCATTTTTGATTGACTAAACTAGCTTATTTTCATATTCTGATTAATTATTATGGTTAATTTCTTAATTATTTTCGCATAAATAATGCGATTGTGCAATTCAGTTGCTTCGCGTGAATTGCCGAGAGTACGTTAGTATCTTTGAAGGTAACGTAAAATGAAGGTAACGTAATATTCCTTTAAATCGATCGCAACTCATAACTGAATTAAAAAAGGAATACTGATAATTGGATTCTTAGAAAAATACATTTCAAGATTTGGTTTTCTGACAATGCTCGTCAAAATTACTAGTGTGAGAAACACACGAAATTCGTTTCCTGTCACAGGTGTAAATACATTTGAAACAGGTGGAGTCCTCAATGTGGAAGGAGAGAGGAGATTTTTCTCCCATTTTTTCTTTGCAAACTCATTAGTTGCTTTTACGATAAATTCTACTAGTTCATCATCAAAAAATATGCTAAAAAAATCAAGTTCCTTATCTAAATTAGACGGCATGATATTGTGATTTATTCCAGGTATGTTCAAAAACTCCAAAGAATTCAGATCTTTCAAATCACATGTCCAAACATCATTAAAAAAAACAGCAACTGAAGCTGGCGCCGTTGTAATAATAGTACGCTCAGAATCTGAAGAATCAATTGCATTTTTAAATTCATCATCAGAAATAACACTGTTCCACGAATCTTCACTATCTGCTTTGCTTTCATTACTGTCTGGTTCGTTTACCATACGTGTATATTCTTCCACAGAAAGAAAAAGTCTCAAACCAGCCATACTTTTATCCTAAATAGCCTAATCATTTCACTGTTGCACATTCCTTTAACCCCCCCCCCCCTCAAAAAAAAAAGTACTCTCTTATATTCCTATTGCTGTAATTCCCCAACGAAATAAATCATTAAAAGCTAAAATCAAAAGGGGACCCGGAACTCAATTATAAAATTGTTGATGCTGCCAGAAGTGCTCTGTTTACTTTACAGAACCATGTGTTTCACCGCTCCAAATGGAGAAATAATTCATTGGATTCTCCTTGTGCCAAGGTCAAACATCTATAAAATACATTTAAGTTGCTTCCACGGGCATTTAACGCCATCTAGTAGACAAATAAATTCAAATGAAAGCGTTTCACGTAGAAACACCGATACGTGCCAGTCACCGTTTAGGGTAAAGTTCTCTCCGGCACGAGTGCGTGCCGTACGTCATTGAATGCAAGTTCGCAGCCGGTACGCGGGCGTGCCAACCGTCGCGAAAGGGTTAAGGATTGTAATGAAACCACTTCTGCTCAATAACAGGCCATTGCACAAATTTAAAAAAATTATACAAGTCCCCCGAAAAAAAAATATAAAATGCATTACCTTTCAGCAAATTAAATTTTGCCAAAAACAATTTTCATAAATAACTCAACAAAATTCAGTCTTCTGGGTCATAAAAGGGATTATGAAGGATCTGGTAAGAAGCACTTTAGACATATTAAATAGATTTTTAATGTTTTTTTACTTAAAAATACTTTTGCAAATTTAGAAAAATACCACAATTTCTTCTGTATAATCAGCGGTGGCACATAATCCACATAACTATTTATCAGAGAGAGAAATGGACAACTCTTATAATTTGCAGCATCACATAATCCAATTTACCATAAAATCTGCAGATGAAACCAGCATGCCCATGTTTATCTATAAATTCAATAAGCTACACAAAAATGATGTTATTAAATTAAAGATTGTTACTTTTTACAAAAAAAAAAAAAATACGAATATCATGTTTTACAAAGAAAATACAAATATCATGTTTTGCAAAATTTACAAAAGAAAAAAAAAATGTTATTTTATATTATAACTTGTAACACAATGATTATACAAAGTGCAATCATTGTTTTTTTGTTTTTTTTGTTTTGTTTTTTTCTGCTTTAATTAAAAATTGGCATGGTTAATCCACACTTCAAAATGTAGAGTTTTTTAATAGATTATATGCAGGAATTTATGGTGCAAAATACTTTTAAACAAGATGAGTAGTATGCATGTATTTATGTATTTCAATGTATGTATGTATTTCAAAATATGTATTTCATATTTGAAAAGTATTTGGGTTTCTCTATTTTGACTAATGGATTCTTTAAAAATATTTCTTCTATACTGTTAGATAGATTATTTTGCTTGAAGCCTATTTTATTTCTCATATTGAATATTTCTTTTTAAAATAGCCTATGGACATGGATACAAATGGAAATAAGCCTCCTGTCAGAATAAAGACAGTCAAATCAAGTCAACAACCTTTGTTACCTGAGCAAGATATATATATTCACCTACTTGTTTTATTATATCTCATCGATAATACACAGCATAAGTTGGTATGCAGCTTTAAGTTTTTTAAATTTTATTAGATTGTTACAAAATGTAAATATTTGTTTTAAAAACTATAGTAAGGGTATTTTTACACAGTTATTGACCAGCCTGTGATCAAGTAGTATAGTCTGTAATTCTTTAGTTAATACTCATTGGCCAATAGATATTAAGATATTTTTTTACTTGTCAATTGAAAGTTTCAACTACCTACTTTTCATCCAGTAGTATACTGTTTCTCATGTACGTGTCTGCACCAGATCAAAGGATGCAGTGATCATGTGAACAAAAATGAAGAAAATGTTCAAAATACCTCGATTTCAATGGGCGTACTCGGTCTCCATTTTTTACTGTGCATATACAAGTGGAAAATTGCTCTACCAACTTTTGAAAACTAGCGCCATGTCTAGTTGCATAGTTGGTGACTAATTTTTTTTTTTTTTTACACTGCCAGAAGTACTACAAAAATTCATGGAAATTTGCTTCCATGGCAGTGGCATGTGAAAGAGGCCTAATGATGTTTTACTTACTAACAAATCGACTGTAACTTACTTATTATATTTTCAAAGTCATTTATTTCAACTCCCGGCACAAATCAAGATCTTCTCTTTTTATCATATTTGATCCTTACCTAAAATATCCCATTTCATTTCGGTTAGATCTCATTTATTTGTACTTTCTCATATATGTAATATAGTGTAACGAATATTTTCTCATACTATAGAATATAGTACAGGAAAAATATAGTTTTCACGAAAATTTTCGAATTCAAAATTTTGATGCTAATATCTGTTTTAAGACCTAAACACTTTTTGACTGATTTTGGTTTGATGTCCATGTGTCTATGCTTGTGGTTGATTTCTGTACATGATAGCAGCCACAAATATTTATGAATTTTCACAAAACTTTATATCTGGCTGGCTTTGATATAAAAAAGTCTAGAATTAGATAGAATTTCTTATTCAAGAAAAACTTCGAAATTTTATATTTTTTTAACATGGCAGCATAGGACAAAATTTGACATAATTATGCATAAAAGGGCTTTTTTTTGCTCAATGATTACTGGACATCAATCATTCTTCAAAGCTTCAATCATTCTTGTGAAAAATAGCCATGATACAATATTTTTTGTTTGTGACTCGTTAGCCCCCTTGGAGTGCAAGTCACCCCCCCCTCCATACATTGGTACATTGTCAAGTATGATATCAAACAAAATATTTTAAGCGCTTTAAAGTAAAGGGTAACACACTGTATTTGTGGGGTCCAGGTTCAATTCCTGCCACTGCCAAAACTGCCACTGTGTTCACGCGGAGTACGATCACATTAAACATGTGGGTCCGTAAGTCCTTCAGAGAGGTTGGTGATAGGGGAAGGAGGATACGGTCCCTGTAGATGCCTCCCCCACTGGGTTCCGGTCTAAATTGGGTGTGGGTGGCACTTCCTGACCTTTCAAACAGTTACCTTACATCTTTCTAGTAGGTCGGACGGTCTGGGTCTCAACAACAACACTATATTTGTGATCATTGGGACCCACAATACCAATTTTTCAAAAATTTTCTTGTGAAATTTGAAGGAAAAAAAATGGACTTTGATATAAGAAAGTTGAGTTGGGCCACAATCCAGTTAATTTAATTTTTAGCAGTCCTAATTTAATTTTACTGCTACAAATTAAGTCTTTAACTGAATGCATGTATTGTGTTATGTATAATTTGTATGGACATTTTTCACTGGTGTACATTTTGGATTAACTCTTCTGTGTTGATTAGGCTGTGGAATGTGCTGATCTCCTCATGAAAAAAGTTGTTGCACAACCCCAACGAACTGTTGACCTTATTGCAGCAAAATGCTACTTTTATCTTTCTCGCAGTTATGAATTATTGGGATGCTTAGCAAATATCAGGAGGTAAGTTTAGACTTTTAATTAATTTATAAGCTTTTAAATTTGTTATTCTATACTAAAATGTCTAAATGTTTTATTCAAACAGTCATATCTTACTTATCTATCTGTGTATAAGTCATATCAAATAATTAGAATAAGAAACTATCATATTTTTAACATTGTATCTTTTATTTCAATCTATACTATTTGTTATTTATTACTGTTCAGCTGAGGTTAATTGCACTTTCTATTCTTTTGAATAATTATTGTTTACATGTACCTTATAGCAGGGGCTGGTGTTGTGTTTGACAGATAGAATAAAACCTGCTGTGTTTAAAAAAGATAAATGAAGACATAATATTTAGTTTAAAGAAAATTAGTTTATTAAATAGTACTTCAAATTAATTCAAATTAACAAATACAAAAACACTGCTCACAGGCAGGCAACTCAGGAAGAATTAACATTAGAATTTTAGACATTAGAATTTTATCAACTTAGTTAAAATTAAGGAATTAGCATAAAAACTTAACTCAAAACAATCTATTTAAATTTCATCAAAAATCATTAACAAAAATATTAAATTTAAAGAATTTTAGAATTTTACCCAGGCTCTTAAAAAATTATGAGGGTTTAGAAATTTGCTCTCAGAATGAAGTTTTAAAATTTTAATTTTACAGAATAAAATTTAGTTAAATGTATTTCAAAAAAAATATTAAGAAATCATATTCAGAATTAAAGAAAGTAGGAGTTTAAATAAAACAACTGTATTCACCCGCTTGGGCCATCAGACAGGGGGGGAAAGTTCCAATAAGTGGAGACACATTTTGAAGACTGGTTTACTGGAAATCACCCAAACTTGATACAGGAGAGGATTCAGCATTTTTCTTGAAAAACATCAGCAGAGGCCTAACAACCACTTCTGGATAACTCGGATCTTCATAGAACGTCCGTCCTCGGCAGAAGCTACGTTCACGTAGCGCGCATAAGAAAATTTAATACACACTTTTCCGGAGAGCTACTTCGTGACTTTCGCGATAAAAGCTCGAAAAAACCATCATTTAAATTAAAACAACTAATGTAAAAAAGATAACGCGAGGAACTTAACGTTCCATAGAAAAGCTCGCGTGGAACATAAGTTCCATTCGAAAATAAACAACGCGCTTCTCGCGCTAACGCACAACGAAGGACTTCAACAAAAAACTGAAACTGAAAAGTTCTACGCGCGTATTTATATGTGCGGCAAAAGCGCGGAGTTTAGATAAACGGCAGCAATTAAAATTCGCTTACCGAAATTAGAATTGCCAAAATAATACTCATAATTCCGAGAGCAGACGATCCGTAAAAACGCGAACCAATTAAAATAAATCACGAATTCCAAAGAGGCGCGAAAACGCTTAGGTGGCGCGTTAATCGCAGTCAAAAAGCCCGCAAAACAGAATTCCGAAAATGGCCGCAACTGAAATTTTTGAATTGCAGTGAGACATGGAAATAACTTGAAACTGAAGAACAAACGGAATTTCTAACCAAAATGGGAAAATGGGACATCAAATTAAAGGGAATTTTAAGGGGAATCAAATAAATAAATAATTTTTAAAATTTACAAATCAAAAGTAATATTAATTCAAGGAATGGAACATTTTTAACTAAGAATATTATAAAGAAAATTAATTTAGAAGATTAAAAATATTCTAATTAAAGAATACATAAAAAAGCCAATAAATATTATTTAAATATTACCAAATTAAGAATATTGAGCCAGGGAAAAAGAAATAAAAGTAAATTTTCAAATCCCCAAATTACCTAAATTCTAAAGCAACCCAACACTGGCAAGCTCTGAAAACCTTTGGGCGATATTTAGCTCCCTGGATGCAAAGGGCCACATATGTAAAATAACTAGGTAAAATCCACATACCATCATACCCCTCACTCATATACACAGTTATACTATGTGTGGGGGAGAGGTGTATAGCAGTATTGATATTCATAGCCATATGAACAGGCAACAGTAGGCATTCCTACAGTTTGTAGTCATGTTTTTAATTCTATGACCAGCATTGGCAGTGGTCGAAGTCTTCCTATAATTTCTATATTTTAAAAAATTTCATAGAAAACGTCCTATTTTGTCCTATATTTTGGACGTAAATCCTATATTTCCAAATTACAAGCAATAAAATCCTTATTTCTATCATTTTGTTTTCAGTCTATCTGCTAAATCTTCCCAGAATTTCAAAAACATGGAACTACGGGATGTTGAACTTCTGCAATTGGTTTCCAATTGCACGTGACGTAATACTACTCTAAACATGATGCCCGCCGGCTGGACGGAAAGCGTGGTAACGGTAGCGGTACTGTAGATTAGGGGCAGAGAAACATCGGTAATTGCAGCAATCAATAGTTTCCGGAGGAACTATCTATAGTTACTAATTTTCAGTGTTAATAGTAAAATTAAATACAAATGTGTAGAAGCAGTTTTGTTGTACTTAAAAGCAATTTAAATTAAAAACATTCCTGCTTTTTTTTTCCAAAATTTTAGAATTTTGTTTTGGTTCGAAAACGTAGGTTTTCAAAAAGGAGTGGGGATTTTGATTGTGTGCCATGCCGAATCGACAAACGAAATTTCGTGATGATTGGTTGAAAGTCGTCGATAAAAATGGAACTATTATCAGTGATTGGTGCACGAAAGAAAGTGATGATTTTTCTGCATATTGTGTGTTATGCAAAAAGACTTTCGCAATCGGCAACAGTCTTTCTCCTATATTTTGAGGTTGCCACGTATTTAGAATATTTGTCTTCATCTTTATGGCAACAAAAGAGAAGAAATGGAACAACACCCGTACTTTATAGGGTGTATAGACCAGAGTCCGAAAAATCTATTGCCCGACATGTCCGGAGCATATAAAAATTCCAACCGGGCATATATTAATTTTTATTACATGACCGACCAGGCATGTAATAAAAATTTATTTAACATTAACCTGATTAGGTCAATCGGTAGCCGAAATCGAGTAACCAGTACTCTACTGCAAATATTTTATGTTCAACATTTAAAGTCGTATAAGAGAAGAGGGTGAAAAAGAAAAGTCTTAGTTATTCAGCGATGGACTATGAATGGCTTTTACAGCGCGATAGTTGATAACTGTAGGGAAAAAATAAAGTTTCACAATTTACGGGCGACAGTGACGTCACTAAAAGAAATAACAGAGCCTCTGGCACAGTGCCAAAGCAGCTCCTCGTTCTCTTCTCTCTCTTTCTGTCATTCATTTGCGCTTGATTCCTTGTGTTGCTTTTATTGGAAAACGTTAAAATTTGAAGATAGCAAAGCACGCACTGTCAGAGTCAATAAGTGTTGGCTGAGTCATGAAAGTACACAAGTCCAGTTTTAAAGAAAAACTTCGTTCACTTTATTTGGTGAAAAACACAACTCGGCATATTACACGTACCTGGTAATTTTCCATGCCGTAAAACATCAAAAATATACTATGTACAAAAGATTTTTAGTTGTAAATGACTAGACAGAGATTCCTTGAAGCATCTGGTAGTAAGTTACTATACTACCTCTATCACTTGCGTGTATTTCAGCCACTATCACTTGGCAAAGGGAAACCAAAGGATAAAACATCAGGAAAATATTTAAAGCGGCTTCCGAACGTTTGTAAGTAAATTTAACGTTCAATACATGCTGGTCCAAACTGACCACATCTGCATCCGTTTCGACTATTCACCGTCGTCAAACGATATTCCGCAGTACTTCAGTCAAAAACATTTCTGTCTGCCTGCATCATACCATCAGTGTCTATCTCGTCTGACTTCTTCAGACGTCTGATCTCGATCGACCTCTCTCGACCTTCTCATTTTCTTCAAGAAACCTCTGCCCTATATATCCGAGAATGGACAGTTCCGGAAACGCCCCTGGATATGCAAATCAGATGCGTACGCATTGAGAACTGATTTGCATGAAACCTCATGTTGAAAAACGTCACGGTTCACGCCGGTGAACGGGAAGAGTCGTTCATATTAAATTTGCATAAACGCCCGTTCACAGGAACGTGAATCGCGATGTATTGATTATTTCCAACAATCGGCCCCCTCATGCAAATCCTTAAGTCTCAATGCATATGCAAAACAAAACTTACTCTGAGAAACCAAGGTATATCAATAAACACCAAGGCCCCCAGTATCCTATCAAACATATAATGAAGGAAAAAATTTAAAGTATTATATCATTATTAAATTTAAAATAAAATGCATAAGTACTTATAGCATCTGAAAAAAAGTTAAGTATTGTCGACAATATTGTAACAACAACATTTCACATCACGTAGAAATTTATATACAACACAACTTCAATGCTTAAGGGGACGCTTCAGTTAAAAAAAATCACCGTTCCCTTGAAAATTGCACCCGGTGGCTCAAGAGATGGGCAGTTCCTTTTTTCAAATGATTGGCATCTGATAGGCCAATGAGAGTAAGTAAAGGTGACGAAAGGCCCTTGGACCTCTATAGTTTATGACTTGCTCGCCTGTCCAAGAGGATAAAGGGGGGAATCTTAGAAGGGTGTGTGGTTTGGGGGACAAAGTAAATGAATGAAAGAATGAAAAAAACGTAACTGGAGGCTTTTCCCACTTACTGAAAGAAAGTTTCCTATCCATTCTATTTCTTGTCAAGGAATAACCAAAGAGTTCTCCTAACCGATTATTATATAATTATAATATAAATATATATATATATATATATGTGTGTGTGTGTAACTTCAATGTGTATTTTTGAGACTAATCTAGGTACAACACTAAAATGTGTGTATTAAAAAACTGGAATTAAAAATAAAATTAATGATATTTCTATGCCTATGAGTCCAGAGCGATGGTATAAAACTAATATTTATTTAGTCATTTTGAATATATCATTATTTCCTTTTTAAATAGTATACATTAGAGTGCATTGTATGAAATTTGAAGTTTGAAATGGACGATACAGCACTAAAAATATGTGATATTCTACATACCGCATTTTTTAGCCTTGCAGAATATATTTAGAAATTATAGTATTTAGCATGAGAATTCCATGTGTTGAAAACGATTTGTTTTAACCGGGGTTACTCGGAAATCTCGGGTTCTGCCTAGTAATGAATAGAAATGGCGGTTGCCACTACACGGGCGCTGCGGAACTGCAATTCTATTCAAATAGCTAGTCTCTAGTAGCGGTACTGCACTTTCACGGCGTTTTTACAGAAAAATGATTTCATTTGTTGACATAGTAACTCAATAGAGACCTATATAATAATTGTCCTGAATGTGTTTTGTTTTTATAAACCCTTCAAAAGCCCCGGTGGCCTAGAAGACTAAATCTTTGTATACTCAAAAATTCAACTTCGGTACAGAACTTAACACAGTCGGAATTTTGAGGGAGAAAAACTACTGGTTCACCGAATATTTATACAAACAATAAAAATTATTTACAAACAAGAAAGGAAAAATGATTTCATTTATACAGATACTGTAATTCAATAAATACCTGTATAATTATTATTCTGCGTGTATTTGTCGTTCCAAACCCTTCAGAAGCTTTCTGTGACCTAGAAGACTAAATCTTTGTGCACTCATAAATTCAAATGCGGGACAGAACCTAACGCAGCAGGAATTTTAATGGGAAAATCTAATTGGTTTACCAAATAGTTAAACACTAGCTGAATATTCATTGAAATTCAACGGCCTCCTAATGAGCAAACCTACAAAACAAGATTTTTTAAATAATTCAATTTTTTCAGTTGTCTTTTTCAGACTGTTCACTCATGCACCAAATTTCAAATATATGTCTCATTTTAGACTGGGCATTTCTCAGTTATTCAGCCAATTAAACATTTAACACACATGTTAAGCACATGCGCATAGGCGTATTTAACCCCCCTTCGAAATTAAAGTTTCAAAACGTTTCCTAAACACATATGTGATAAAAGATATTTACTCAATCATTCAGTTTGTCATTCTGGAGTCCTTGAACTAGAAAAGCAACCCGTTTTTATCTTCAATAAATAAATAAATAATGGGAATAAGTAAGGAGTTTTTAGAATTTAAGAATTAAAAAAAAAAATGTGTTCCGGCTACTGCGTCACTGCAATAATGGGGGGAATTATCTAAATTTGGAAAAATCCCAGTTCTTGGAGCCGGCAGAAGAAAAGGAAAAGTCGAAGATCAAAAGTCAGTTATTTAGAGACTAGAGGTCTGCACAGGTCTAATTTAAAAAATTTTCCCGGTTCAAAAATGTCAAGATTTGACTCGTCCAAAGCCCGAAATTTTTTCATTGGAATTCACCTGAGCCGTACCGTAAATACTCAAAACCAACTCCAACGCGGACCGGCCTGAATATTTTGAAACCTGTTGGCTTGTATGCGAATTAAAATTTGCCATTTAAGGAATTAAACACAAGCTCATCACATATAGTATTAAATGTAAAGGAACCCAAATTTTAAAATTAATTTCAAATTAAAAATAATTAAAGTCAAGAATGAGCATTAATATAAAATGAATTTTTATTTATCATTTTGGTTGAAGATGAGAAGGGATAAAAAAGACTGGGATTATGTTTTTAAAAATGCTTTCTTCATTTATCAGTGAACAGTGCAATGACTATTTAGTTAGAACTACTCATCAGCATCAAAGATTCGTTGCAGCGGTAGCAAAATAAACATGTCATATGCCGCAATTGTTAGTGTTGTTAAAAAATTTTCAATGCGATTAAACTTTCTATGTAAATATAGATAGATAATATTTTCTTTAATTATGACATAATTATGAATATTTTTAAAATTTAATAATTTTAGTAAAAGTGTAAGATGTTTGGAATAAATACATTCAAGGACAATAATTCGCATTATCTATATGTTGATTTCAAATTATGACAGTTTGCTCAGATAAATTTTTATTCAACATTTGCTATAGGAAAGAAATCGTCGGAACTGTGTTTAAGAATAAAATTTATTTAATTTTGATAATTTAGAAACATTCGAAATCTAAGAACTGAAATTAAAATCATAGAAGAAATTGCATAAAATATCAGTTATAAATTTTAAAGTAAACAGTATCTTGGATTTCTTATTTTCATTTATTTATTGGATTTCATATTTCCACCACCAGACAAACAATCACAGTACAAAAGAGATTAAACTTTTTTGCGACAAATTTAAAAATAAAACAAATTGAAACTGGCACTTGACCAATGATAATAATCTAATGATCATTTCCTCAAAAATTAAATTTGGAATGTATTTCTTCCCTATTCAATTTATAAATCACATGATGTTACGAAACATGACAATTGGTGCATCGGTGTATATTTATACTGCTGTATCCAGGCCAGAGCATAATTTTTGTTCTCTTACTATAGCTTTACAAATTTGAATGTTGTGAAGAGCAATGTTTAATTTAGACTTCGGAATGTAGTAGAATAAAGAAGTCTTCAATTTCTTATCCAAAATTATAATTTTTCTGTATCGGGTTCTAAATTGACCCATCTGCGTTCACCGTGCAGAGTAAAATTTTATTGCCTAACTAGCAGCATGCCTGTTCTTCGTACGGAGTATCTCTAAAATGCAATACATTCAACGGTAATATACTGTAATAATTAATTATATTTGAAAACTTAAAAACTTCATCGAAAAAAACGAACTTGATTCAAATGACGTCATCGAAATATAAATCGCCTGGCTCTCTATGGCTTTTTACGGCAGTTATCGTGCTAACGGACAAACAGACAGAATAAACAAAGTCATAACCACTTTCCAACTATGTAGTAAAGTGTTAAAAATGGTTATTTAATTATCAGCATTTTATGAGGAAGATTCTTTCTTATGCTGCTATGACTTATATTATGCAATGATTTTTTTACTTTCCTTATATACATAATGTATAAGGAAAGTATTGTTGTTGTTGTTGAAACCCAGACCGTCCGACCTACCAGAAAGGTGTAAGGTAACTGTTTGGACGGTCGGGAAATGCCACCCAATTTAGACCGGAACCCAGTGGGGGAGGCATCCACAGGGACCGTACCCTCCTTCCCCTACCACCAACCTCTCGGAAGGACTTTCGGACCCACATGTTTAACGTGATCGTACTCCGCATGAACACGGCGGCAGTTTTGGCAGTGGCTGGAATCGAACCCGGGCCTACCGAGTGCAACTCCAGCGCGCTAACCAATGGGCTACCGCGCCCTAAGGAAAGTATTGTGACGGGGTCGAAAATTCGAATTCGAGTTTTCGACTGGAGAGCACGTTTCAAGAATCCCTGATCACGAATCAAACATTTTTGAAGTGATGTCTGTGTGTGTGTGTGTGAAAGTATGTGTGTGTGTGTGCGTGTGTGTGTGTGCCAGTGAGTCTGTGGAGACGATAACTGACGAACAAATGGACCGATTTGAACGAAATTTGGTACAAAAATCACAATCTGTAAACACTGGAAGCCTATTGTTTTTATACGCAATCGAATGCTCAGAATCCCCCTAAATTTTCGAGTAAAAATTTGAAAATTCGTCAAAAAATCAAAACCACTAATAAAGTTACGCAAATAGACATTTCTTATGTAATTTTTCATTAGAAAACGATTGACATGAACCGTTCTTGAGATATTGCACATTTTTAAAAAAAATATCAAAAAATCATATAAAATAAAAAAAAAATATTTCCTATTAAGAAAAAAGTTCACTTTTCATATGTAATACCATGCGATAAATTGGGTGACATCATTCTCGTGGATCTAGCTCGTTCCATTCAAGAAAAAAGATACTTTGAGTATTACTTTTATATTTGAACGCCAATAGTCATTTATCTGCTGTAAAAATAACTTATTTCTTAGTGCATAATGCTTGGCGATATTTCGGCGACGAATTTGGCGGAATGTCGCCAACTTGGCGACTTTTTGAAATGTTGCCAAATTAACGAAAATCTCGCCAAATGGATAAAAATGACGCTAAATCAATGAAAATGACGACCAATTGTCGAAAATTTAATATCTTGGAAAGAATATTAGTATCTACTATATGAAAAACCTTTTTTTTTTACTGTAAAAGTATTAAATTCATTACATTATATAAGGAAAGTCATGTGTTGCCCACATCAGATTTTTTTCTTACATAATGCAATGAATTTACATCTTTCACAGTGACAAAACAATGTATAAGATTCACGGCCCTATATGTTTAGGTTGAAGGCCCAGACCACACGACCAACCCAAGGGGTTTATGGTAACAAGTTGTGTGGCCGGTTATATGTTTAGGTGTAAATTTTTTTTTTTTTTTTTTTTTTTTTTTATGTTTAGGTGTAATATGTCTATATGTTTAGGTGTAATTTTTTTCACAGTTTTGCATGGTAAATCCCGAGCGGTATTCGCTGCTAATATAATATAAAGAAACTTAAAATTTGCAATCATGCGCAAATTACTATAGTATACTAAATGACATTGTTAATCAAAATATTCTGTTAAAATATTTAATTTAGTGCCCCTAAAAAAAGTTAGAGAATTTCTGTTCTCGCTATACAAAATTATCTTCACGGGCCCCCCGGTGACCTAAAAGACTACAATTAATATAATATTTACAGTAAATAAGTATGGAACAAATATATGCAAGAAGAAAAACAGTAAACCAGCGCGAGCCGAATTATCTGTACTGATACAACAAATTGTAACGCAAAGGACTTCTCTTTCTTTACTGGACCAAAGTCAAAAGACTCCTGCTAAACACCAACAAATGCACCCCTTCGTTCATTTCCCCAATACCAGTCAATCATCCACCCACCCCTCAAATCTCCACACCAAGAATTTTCACCCCCATTTTTCCCCTGGGAGGATAGGAGGTGTGGCTAACGTTGAAAATTGGAAGTTTCAGCAGTTGAAACACGATTTACTATTCCAATATATTAATCCCAAATTAATTCAAAAATCTAAAAAAAAATCTTAAAAAGAAGCCAGAAGTATAATCTATTGAACGCTCTTTTTCAAAATGTGAAACGTTTGATAGTTAATTTTTTATAGTGCAATTAAGAAGGTGATGTTTTATCTAAGAAATTTTGACAAATTAACTCCATTTCACGATATATTTAAAATAAAATTTAAAAAATTGATGACAGAGTTCAATGCATTAAACTGTCTACAATCATGTGCAAAAAACAAAATTTTAAATTATTCATTTGCCAATGTGTAATTAGCGAAGAACTTCCCCCATAGGTTAACATGGGCATGAAAGCTAACTGAAGCGTCGCCTTAAGTATCAGCATTCAAAAATTTAAATTTTAGTTTAAATTTAATTATAAGTATCCAAAATTTAAGTATAAGCATATTATCATATTAAACAAGTCAACTTTAAAAGATTAAGATTTTGTATAAGCATAGAATTTAAGTTTACTTTAAATTTGAGTATAAACACTATAATTCAAAAAGCTTAAAAAAATTTTAGTCTATTAACACAATATAAGTATACATAATTAATACTATTAGACTGCATTGATATACCAAATATTTAAAAATACATGATGCAAGTAATTAGATAATAAAATTCCTTTATCAAAACTTTCAACACATACTTTTTACCAAGTTGAAAAATACAAAATTTTATACACATAAGCTATTATTTAGCATCATGCGGGTCATGGAAAATGGATGTATATACAAAGGTGTAAAGTGAAAAAGATTCAATATCACAAAAATTTATACTCAAGATATACTATCTTATATCAATGAGGTTTAAGATAAACAATAATGTATATATATGACATCTTTTTAAAAAATTCCCAAGTTGTAAATTCAATTTAGTATTTAAAATTTTTCTTTAGACTAAACATTTAATCTCAAAAAGTTTTGATTTAGTTTTTAAAAATTTTATTACAAAATTTAAGTATTATTTCCTTAGTCATTGGTTTAGTAAAGTGATCTGCTAAGTTATCTTTACTATTTACAAATTTAACATTAAAAGATTCATTGACTATTAAATTTCTTAGGAAATGATATCTAACATCAATATGCTTAGTTCTATTGTTTTCAATTGGAGAGTTAGAAAAATTAATGGCTGCTTGGTTGTCGCTAAAAATAACACTGTTACTTTTATTAAAGTTTAACCCAAGTAAATGACATTCTTCAATTATGTTTTGTACCCATACCATTTCCTTAGCGGCTTCAGTTAGTGATACGTATTCAGCTTCCATGGTTGATAAGCTGACACACTTATGTTTAAAGGTACGCCAAGAAATAGGTACATTGTCAATAAAGAGTATCATGCCTCCAAGTGAAACACGGTCATCTCTGTTTGCAGCAAAGTCAGAATCTGAATAACAATTCAATTTTAACTCCTGAATGTTAGATAAATTCAACATATAGTTTTTAGTCTTTTCAACATATCCTAAAAGTCTTAACAATGCATCCCAATGCTTAATTCCAGGGTTTTCTTGAAATTGAGATAATATATTGATGGCGTAACAAATATCAGGTCTAGTCCTACTAGATATAAAAGCCAAACACCCAATTAAGCTCCTGTAAGGAAAACTTTGCATTTGCTTTATTTCTTCACTTGTCTTTGGACAATCTATTTTACTTAGAATATTCCCTTTAGAAATGGGAAGTGAAGTAACTGGATATTTATACTGTTGAAACATTTGACATACTTTATCTATATACTGACTTTGATGTATAAAAAATTTATTGTCACACTCTTTAAATTCCACGCCTAAAAGTTTTCTAATTTTTCCTAATACCTTGATATCAAATTCTATGCTAAGTAATGAAACAATGTGGTCTATGTCCCTTTGTTACTTTGAGAAGAGAATTATGTCATCCACATAGACTAGCATAAGAACTTTGCTATTGTAAATATATGCACAATTACACCATTGAAGTTTTAAAAAATTTAATTCTTTTAATTTGGTGTCAAGTTCATTAAACCATTCTCTTCAACTTTGATGAAGACCGTAAATGGCTTTCTTCAACAAACAAACATAATCAGGCTGTTCCTGATTGACATAACCTTGAGGCTGTTTCATATATACCTTTTGACTCAATTTAGCATAGAGATAGGCAGATTTGATATCTAATTGGAAATGCATCCAGCCAAGCATGCATACGAAAATTGAGAAGAATGCTCTAATTAAGTTGAAGTTAACAACAGGGCTAAAAACTTCATCATATGATTCTCCCTTTTTCTGACCATACCCCTGGGCTACCAAACGAGCTTTAAATCTCTTGATTTTCCCTTTCTCGTCTTTCTTAATAGTGTAGACCCATCTATTGCCTATATGCTTTTGTGAGGTGGATGCAGGAACTAGTTCCCAGACACCCCTCTCTTGCATTACGGCCATTTCTTCATCCATAGCATTACACCATTTTTCGGACTGGGAAGATTTAATAGCAGCGTTGTACCCTTTTGGTATATTTATTTCAATATTGCTTGCTTCTGGTCTGCCTCTGACCCTTTTAAGACCTTTATTTTCCCGAAAATTAAACAGTTGCTGATCAAATTGTATATTCATTTTATCACAATATTTCTTAACATCATTGTGTGACCTCAGCCTTTTATTATCTCCTTGAGCGTAATAATACACATCGGTTCTACTCCCATCGGGTCTTGGAACCGTCTTTCGCTGCCAAGCAATATCTGAGCAAGGAGTCATACTGGAGTCAGCAGGAGAGTCTGTTTCCTCACTGGATTCAGACGGATCGTCACCAGTGTCTTCACTCTCTCCTGCCCCCCCATCAGACTGCCCTCTCGGATATTCCCCGTCTGAGTATTCTGAAAGGTTATCTCTTGATATCCCTGAGGAGATATTTCTGGGACAAATTGGGTCCAGGATGCCTTCCACTACATCACCCTCATCAAACCTCACATTGCAGGTCTCAATTGTTCGTTTCTCTCCTGACAAAAATATCCTATAGCCCTTAGTTTTAGTAGCATAGCCTACCATCACCCCTTCTGTAGCTTTCATGTCTAACTTCTTTCTGAGCTGACTGGGTTTGCCTACATATGCTCTACAACCAAAGGTTCTAAGATGTTTGACTGAAGGTTTTCTACCACTGTAGAGTTCATGTGGAGTTTTTGTCTTAAATTTGTGACATATTCGATTTTTAGTGTATGCAAAACACAATATTGCTTCCGCCCAGAATCTGTCATGCAATTTGCTGTCGTTCAACATGGCTCTAACACAGTCAAATGCGGTTAAGTTGAATCGCTCTGATACTCCATTTTGCTGTGGGGTATATGTGTTAGTCCTCTCAGCTTTAATACCGATATCCTTCAGGTAATTTTTGAACTTATCATGGCAGAATTCCATCCCATTATCCGTCCGGATACATAGAATTTTAGTACCTAACTACCTTTCTTCTCTGGCCTGAAACTCTTTAAAATGTGAAAATACTTCTGACTTCTGTTTCATGAGGTAAACAAAAACTTTTCTACTATAATCATCTGTTATAGTTAAGACATACTTGTTCCCACCATATGAGGCTGTGGGTAAGGGACCACACACATCCATGTGTAACAATTGCAATGGTTTAGTGGACCTTATCCTACCGGTGGGTTTATATGATACTCTCCTAGACTTAACCAATTTACATGATTTACAATTTAACTTTTTGTATTTAAGCCTAGGAAGTCCGTTTACGGCAGAAACTTTGCTGGTTTGGAGGAGATATTCAGCGTTTATGTGGCAATATCGTTTATGCCAAAGACAGTTTGTACTATTAAGTTCAGTTACTGAACTGCTAGGCTTAGATATTGAACTATTCACATTTTTATTCTGCTTAGTTTTTGTTTTGTCAGATTTAAATTTAGTTTCTTTAAGATTAGGTGCTATTTTTACTTTGTCTATTTTTCTGGAAGCACTAGGATCCCTATCCTTGGATTTCTTATCCTTTTTGTGTTTCTTGTCTCCATGTCGATCCCTATCTTTAGATTGACGGTTTTCTACGTTATGTTGTTCCTGGGTACTATACTTAGGTTTTAAAAAATATAACATGACTAGAAGTATTTACATTAGACACATTATGAGATACATTTGGAAGTTTAGACACTTTTACTCTATTTACAAATTTCTTAGAAGTAAAATATGCAGAATTTGAACTCACAGTTTTGGAAAAGTCACTTGCTTGCTGCCTCAGCCGGCTCTCCTCCGCTGCTAGCTCTGCTTGTATTTTGCTGAGCTTGAAGTCCGAGTCATTCCATCGATATATAAGTTGAACGATACCTCGGAATTCTTCCGGAAGGTACCGAATCGACTGGAATGCTACATATAGGTCTTCAATGGGGTGTTTCGCGTCTTTAAGCCTCGTCACGGCCTTCCGCAGTCTTGAGCAAAAAATGTCAACAGGCTCGTCTGGCTCCGGCCGGACGTCGAAGAACTCATCTAGTAATCTAACCAGGTTGGCTCTGGAAGGCGCTTGAAAATGTTCTTTCAAGGTATTCCATACTTGACTAGGTTCGTCGGTGACGTTTATCAACTCCTTGTATTCCGAGGATAAACTTTGATAAATGATGGCGAGCGCTCGGTCTTTCCGGCGATAAAAATCATCGTAGTCGCGACGACTCGCGGTTGCGTCTTCTTCGATAGGCTTAGCACTTCCATCTACGTGTCCGAAACATCCTTCTCCCTTGAGGACGAATGAGATGTCGGTACGCCAGGTGACGTAGTTGTCCCGCATCAGCAACTCCGTTCTACTTGCCTCCATGGCCACTCGTAGTTTTGAAGAAGCAGAAGCAAAAGTTCTTGTACACTGTTTACGTTTACACTGTTGCGTTTCGTTGTTCACATGAACTTCAAAATGGTGCTAGGTGCGGCCCCCATCTGAACACTGGAATGATTTCTTTAAAGATACTTGCACTTATGACTCTATTGGGCGTTGAACTGGCCCCGTAACCGTTTCTATTGGAAAACGTTAAAATTTGAAGATAGCAAAGCACGCACTGTCAGAGTCAATAAGTGTTGGCTGGGTCATGAAAGTACACAAGTCCAGTTTTAAAGAAAAACTTCGTTCACTTTATTTGGTGAAAAACACAACTCGGCATATTACACGTACCTGGTAATTTTCCATGCCGTAAAACATCAAAAATATACTATGTACAAAAGATTTTTAGTTGTAAATGACTAGACAGAGATTCCTTGAAGCATCTGGTAGTAAGTTACTATACTACCTCTATCACTTGCGTGTATTTCAGCCACTATCACTTGGCAAAGGGAAACCAAAGGATAAAACATCAGGAAAATATTTAAAGCGGCTTCCGAACGTTTGTAAATAAATTTAACGTTCAATACATGCTGGTCCAAACTGACCACATCTGCATCCGTTTCGACTATTCACCGTCGTCAAACGATATTCCGCAGTACTTCAGTCAAAAACATTTCTGTCTGCCTGCCTGCATCAGACCATCAGTGTCTATCTCGTCTGACTTCTTCAGACGTCTGATCCCGATCGACCTCTCTCGACCTTCTCATTTTCTTCAAGAAACCTCTGCCCTATATATCCGAGAATGGACAGTTCCGGAAACGCCCCCGGATATGCAAATCAGATGCGTACGCATTGAGAACTGATTTGCATGAAACCTCATGTTGAAAAACGTCACGGTTCACGCCGGTGAACGGGAAGAGTCGTTCATATTAAATTTGCATAAACGCCCGTTCACAGGAACGTGAATCGCGATGTATTGATTATTTCCAACAGCTTTGGTAGATTTGCGAACGTGAGCAGGTGTTGATAAGCAGAAATGTCGATTAATTAGGAATATCTGTAGTTTCTACAGGAAACATCCTCATACTACCTACAAAATTTGCATAGTTTCCTACAAAAAATTCCCTTCTGTCTAAGGCAATGTAAATTTACGGCCACATGCACGGTAATGTCAATCATGATGATGGGGATTTACGGCCGCATGTAATGTAAATTAAGATCGCGATCGCTTTTTTATTGAAGTAATAAATATGCTTCTTCCAAAAGTTGTCTAGTCTAATTCGGAATAAATCTCTAAACGGTTATTTTTAAAATTATTTTAGCATAAATAGTATTCAATTCCCATTTTTAATATATTTACTTCATTAAAAGTAACTACATTTCTAATTTTGGTATTTAAAACAGCTGATCTTGGATCACCATAGAATGAAAACTCAGGAAGAAATGGTTAAAGCTATTATCACCAACAAGACCATGCTTGAATTATTTCACGGTATTTCACATATCGCTCAGTGTTACAAGACAATACCAATACACTCAGCAGACTGTAAAAGAGACTTTTCTCAAGTTAAGTTAATAAAAACAAAACTCCGGAATAGATTGAAATCTTCCACTCTGGACGCACTTTTACGTATCATTGTGTACTGTCCAGAGCTTCACAGCTTTCCGTTTGACAAAGCAGTTCATCACTGGATGACTGTAATGAATAGGAGGATCAGATTAAAATGAAATTGTGTGTATTTTATTATAATTACAATTAAAAAAAGTTATATTCAATTTTATCAAATGTTTTTCTTTAATATAAAAGTATACAATACTAATACTGTTTGTGTGTGCGAATTAACGCAAAGCGCGTTTCGAAATTTTATATTCACAATTATAATTGTTCTCGAAAATCAACCACCACTCACATTTCTCTAGATACCTCCCTGCCTAATGAACATTCAATAGACTCTTTCTGGAGTAAAATTTTTGAATTGGTTAACTGCAGTACTGGAAATATTAGATATCCATATTTAACAACTTTAGTAAAAGCAGCTTTGACTTTTTCTCATGGTCAAGCTTCGGTGGAGAGAGGATTTTCAGTGAACAAAAGAATTTTGACATCAGAACGTTCTCGGATGAGTCTCTATACCATAAAAGGTTTAAGATTAATTAAAGATACTGTTCATGGAAAAGCATCCGACGTATGTGTAACTCAAGAAATGATATCATTTTATAAAAATAGTCATCGGAAATATAATGAACAGAAACAAGCAGAGAGTGTGAAAATTATGAAAACAAAGTCATCACTTGAGGTCCCTAAGGAAAGAACAGCAGAAGACAAAATAAAAGGTTTGCAAGAGAATGTTACTTCTGCTCAAGCAATGATTGGAAGAAGGTAATCTGAGACTGAAAATGGAATTAAAACGACAATGTATGAGTGACATTGAAGCAGCACAAGCTCTTATAGATGCTGGTAACAAAAAGTTAAAAAGAGTTAAAGAGATATAAGGTCAAAACAATAAGAGAAATACATGGTAGTAAACTTTTCTTAGTCATTTTGTTATCTGATAGAATACTTTTTCAAAAATGAAAATAGCAAAATTTGTAAGATATTTATGATGATTTCTTTTGTCCTATATTTTTTATAAAAATGTCCTATATTTTTCCAAGTTACGACTTCTAACCCTGGCATTGGTAAACCAGTCTCATGCTTTTTAGTACACTTCAACACCTAATAGCTGAATCTGTGCTGAAATGTTGTACTTCTGATTTCTGTCGTCTCATCTTATTCACTGTCAATTTAATAATCCTAGGGATTAAAAAAACTGCAATGCAACTAAGGTATCTGTAGTTAATGAAACAGAAAATGTAAAAATAAAAAAATTCTGCCATAATAGCAGAAAGAATATAGAGAATTAAATCAATTTTATACAAATCTTTTAAAGACTTAGCAAAAAACTTTAAAATAAAAGGACATAAAACAATCAAACGAGATAAAACATTTAAATTATCCTCAAATAACTATGTATTTTGCTTCATGGGTAGCATAAATATAAATTTGAGTAAGTAGTCGCAGGTGGCATAAAACTTTGTCAGGACCAACAGTTGCCGACCCCTGTCTTATAGTAATATCACATGGCATGCACCTTAAGGCAAAGATTCCCAACCTTTTTTTGGAGGAACTCTTAAAATATTCCGTAAACTCTTGAACTACCTGACTCCTGACTGATACATTAGTTTCGGCAGTGGGGAATTACAAAATAGATGTGTAAAGCAGTAGGCCTAATACTTAATAATTCACTCAATTTCTTGCAGTACTACAGATCTCTGCTCACAGAACCCCAGTTTTCTACTTCTCCCTAGGTGGAAGTCACTGCTTTAGGAGAACATGCAAACTTCACAATAATTTTTTATAAACTTGCTTAGAAAATAATTTCCCTTTTAAAGCTCAGACTGCTGTTAAAAATTCAGAAGTTTATAAAACTTTGTATATAACACAATGATGTAAATGGCTTTCGAGGGTGAAAAAATCCCAGCCTTCTTTATCAGGACTAGCAAGAATAGATACATTTGCAAGCCAGATCAGCAACTGCTGTTATAAAAGCAAACATGGCTGAACTTGGAAAAAGATTGCTGGTGGCAAAAAGAAAAACAGGAGGCAAAAACTATGGAGGAAGGAACAAGTAGCTGGATATTATGGTATAAACCAAGGAGGATTGTGAACATTCAGTAAAAATATTCAAAGCACATGTTCAGCGAGCAAGACTACAAACATAAGTACCCTACTATAAATTAATAGGACAATAACCATTTTCAGATTATTTCGAAACTAGTTATTAATATTAAATTTATATTTACATTATAATTATATTAATATTATTATATTATATTATTATATTATATTAATATTATTATATTAATATTAAATTTATATTATTTATTATAATTTATATTATTATTAAATTTTTTAACTAAAGTACTGCCTATGGGAAAACAAATATTGAATGTTGTACATAGTTTTTTATGAATAAATTACTTTCAGTTGCAAAATTTGCACAATGAATTCAACTAGTAAATACTATTCTTTGTGTTTGTTTTAAATGACTATCAACCTTTTCAACTTTCAGCTTCTTACACAGTCGACTAAGGAGTGCTGTCCTTAGGAATGATTATGAAGGCCAGGCTGTCCTCTTAAATTGCTTACTGCGAAATTACCTCCACTATAACTTGTACGAACAAGCATCTAAGTTGGCGTCCAAGTCAGTGTTTCCTGAAATGGCTTCAGATAATGAGTGGGCAAGATTTTTATACTATTTGGGTAACTTTCATTTTATTTAAATATTTAATTTTTGTATATTGTACAATAGCTGTATTGCTTTATGCAGTCACCCAAGAATCATTAAAAGTCAGAATCTTAAAGCAAGATTGGGTAGAGCAGAGTTTATTAAATTATACTCATGTATTAGTAAAAGATTACCCTTACTACATAGCCATTCTTCGTACAGAAGATATAAAGAAGCATAAATTTTACAATCATGAGCAAATTCCTATACATTTATTAAAATATTTAAATTAATGCTCTTAAAAAGGAGTTTAAGAATCTCGCTAAACAAAAATTATTTTAACAGGCAGATCTGAAGAATAAAACAGCCTGGTCCTGTTTGTAAACAAATTTATATAAAATATAAAATTTAATCAATATGTGCTAAAATAAAAGTGCTAAAATTGTATGGGAAATATATATATTCCTGAATATTAGAAGATATACCCATGTATTAGTAGAAAGTTACCCGTACTACAATATATGAATTTAAAAAATATCTGAAAATAAAACATGACGTAATTAAATGAAAATATCAATTATCCCCACAATCTTTAAACTTAGGCTGTAATTGATTCCAATTTATGCAATGAAAGCGCTAGCATTGTATAGGAAGATATAGCAATACTACTTATACTCTTGGAGATTAGAAGATATAGTGTACTTAACTAATAGAAGATTACCCGTACTACAATGTATGAGTTTTAACCGTTTTTGCCAAAATAAAACAGATAATATAATAAATTGAAAATATCAATAATCCTAGTAATCTTAGCGGCTGGAAGCCATAATTGATATAATCCAGTCAAAAATGCAATTTCGATAAAATTTATTTTATATACATATCTTTATTATTTAAACCGGAAAAGATTTAATAAAAATCATCTGCCTCATGAATATACTAGATTTAAAACCTTTGCTAAGCCAACATGATATCATTTTCTTCAAATAAATTTACGGGAAAAAATATCGTCTACATAATACTATGTCTATTAAGGTTTAACTGTGCATTTTAAATTAATTTCTAGACAATTCATGTCCTAGAAACTCAAAACATGGACTAAATTTTAAATGGGATTATTCCAAAGCTACTCACAAAATTTCATAAAATTCTGTTCAGCTGTTCTCCCGTGAGGATGAGACAGACAGACAGACAGATTTTCAATTTTATTTATATAGATAATAGTAAAGAATTAAAAAATTAGTTTCCACAAGTAATATTATTGATTTTCAAAGATCTGTTTAATAACATTAATATTACCGATCTATATAATGTAAGTTTAGCACTATATAATGCATTTATTACTAATCATCCCGATCAAATTATATTTCATGAATTTCACAAACTTCTATACTTTGTTTTATTTGGTAATTATATATTTCATGGTAATAAATTATTACAAGTATGTGGTATCCTGTAAGGGGTTGTAGTATTTTGGTTAATTTGTACCTTTATCATTATGGGCATTCTTTTACATCTATGGATTACAAAATTTATAGATATGTTGATGATCTAACATGTTTAGTTATTACAAATAATTACACTATTATTATAAATTTTATCCTGATAATTTGGAATTATTACCTAATGAACCAACAATTAGTAATAGCATATGTTTTGGGGGATTTTAATCTATTAAGCCATCCAATAAGATTATAACTAATTTATATTATAAAAAGACAATTTTAATTTTAATATAAATGCAATATTACCATTTAATTCTTGTAACTCTATTCAATTGTTTAGAAATATTGAAATATTATTATTAATCAACTCTTCAGAATTTTTAGATTATCTGATAAAAAATATCATAATTTGCGTATTATTAACCTTATACTAGTAAATTATATAAATATCCGGTACATTTAGTAGATAGGTTTAGGTTAGCTAAGCTTTCTTAAATTCTTTCTACTTATTATCATTTTACCTTAATCATTATCTTTCTCATATTTTTACATATCATTATTATTCACTTTTAGTTCCTTTTCTTTTCAAATACCTGTTGTATTTATAGATGTATTTCCTTTTTATTCTTATTGGCAACACTGATTCTTATATCTTACGATTAGCAACACTGATTTGTGTCTTTTGCCAATGGCAACAGTTGGATTGCATCTTTCTTTTCAGAACTTCGTGTAGCACATGATTTTTTTACTGGTAATTTTTTAGATTTCTTTATTATTTCTTAACCTTTTTATACTTCTTGGCTAAGTTAACAGAGTTCATAGTTATTACCTATCTCTGTTATCAGAAACAATCATTTTTCTTGGTTAATTTAGACGGATACTTGGCCTTGATAAAGAATCTATTCTAAATTAACAGCCATTAAGCCTAGCATTGATTCATTATATAGGCATGATTGCTTTGTCTCATTTTTTATTTATGTATTTTCGAATTCTCATAGTTATTTGTTGTTATACTTAATAATATTTTAATATTATTTTTTATATACATATATTATTTTATATATTTTAATATTATTATACTTAATATTATTTTACATTTATACTCTCTTTATTGTTCTATGTTATTTACGAATTATTGTGCTTACTTCCTGTATTTTTCTTTTCTATAGTTATAACCATGTAGTAAGTATTTCATTCTTATTTTGTTCGTTACATTCTTAACTGATTAATTTTTGACTTTATTTAGGTATTACAATTTATTTCTATTATTTCTTTGGATCATTTTAAACTATTGAGTTACAACTTCTCTCTGTTCTATCATTGGATTCTCAAACTATTATATATATATATATATATATATATATATATATATATATATATATATATATATATATCTGTGTGTGTATTTTTTTTTCTGCTACTAGCCTATTCTCATGGTAATACCTCATGGTAAAATACACACATTTTAATAACTTGCATAACTTACAGTAGAATGCAAGCTTTACAATAATGTTGCTACTTTTATTTAATAATTTTAATAAATTTATTTATTAGTCTAAATGACTTCAGGAGACTTATTTACATATTATTGTACCTTTTTCTTAACTTTTATTATCTATGTCCCATTCATTTAGGCTTCGGATATTTTGTTCCATAAGTATTCTATTTCATAGTTATAGTGTTTTGAATGGCAGAAATCCATTCTTTCTAGGTTTTAGTAATTTAAATTTATTTAAATTAGCTAATTTGTAATTTCTTTTATTTCCCCCTTTTATTCCCTTTAATTTAATACTAAATTTATTTTTCTTGATTAAGAATTCATTAATTTATCGTGAATTCTCATTTAAATTTTTTTTTTTCAGCTTTTTAAATATTCCAGTATTATCTATTTTTTAAATCTTGCCGAATTTGTATATTCTAAATCATCTGCCTTATAAATTGGTTGTTTTCTTCCTTAAAAATTAGAGTTTTTGATTGGCTGAGAGTATTATTAAAATCATTTGTCATGATCCGCCTTGTGTTTATCTGTTGGATTCCATTTATGCATCCAGTATTCTCTGTTATAATTTGCAGCATCTTAAGTCATATACATTTTTATCCCTTTAAATTCTAATAGTTTTATTTTTAAATATTTAAATGCTAATTATTTTTTGTAGGAATATGTTCCCCTTGACTTATATATTTTAGGTTTCTTGTACCTGGACTATTTAACTTGTAAGTGATTTCTGCTATGTTTATAATAAAGTTATTGCAGGTTAAATTGTTTTAAAATTAAATTAGTTAATTAGTTAGATTTAATTTAATTATCTTTGCATTCTAATATATTAAGTTTCACACTTTAATGTTCTAAATTTCCTTTCTAGCTAATTGGTGTTCCTTTTTATTCTAAATTTTTATTTGACAAATTGTTCTTTAATTAAATACTTTGATATCTTTAATTAATTTTGTTTTCTAACGTATTTGTTCTATCAATGTACTTTCAGCCAATTGTTTATTTATGATGCTTAAATTACTTTCTTGTAATGAGATGTAAAATATATAATAGTTCTTTAAAATTGAAGTCAAATTTAAAAATAAGCTTTAGTTGTTAAAAACTTACTTGAACCTTTTTGAAATATGCATATATAAATGCATTTTGGATCATTAAAAAGTTTTTTTTTTAGAGTGGGAAGACTTATTTTATTTTATATTTTGTTTCTGTTAATGTGTATGTTGATATATTCGATTTGTAAGGCTCTTGATATACAATCAATGTAAATGTGATTAAATTATAAATTAAACATTATGATAGATTGAAATTAAATCTCATTTATTTATAATCTTCATATAATGTCAATGCTGAAGTAACTGAAATTTTAATTTTTACAGGTCGCATAAAGGCCCTCCAGTTAGATTATTCAGAAGCTCACAAGAACTTGTTGCAAGCTATCCGTAAAGCCCCAGAATTATCTGCGGTTGGGTTTAGACAAACTGTAAGAATTTTTTTAAGAAATTCAGTTTTCACATTTTATTATATTATTGAAAATAGTGTATTTGTTTTTAATTTAAAACATTAAAACAGAAGAAATTGATAAAATCAAGGACAAAGCATTTTAAAAAGCTCTTTTATTCAACACATCCTAAGAGACGTACAAACATAATTTAAAAACTGCCAGAGTTCTTTCAGACATATATACACCCTTCATCAGTGGCTAAATGAATAGTAAAAACATGGAATGTTTATATATATAGAGACCAATTTAAAGCAAATTTGCATAAAATATAAAATGGTAAATGAACTTAGTAAAAATAATACAAGAAAATACACGGAAAATACAAAATAAGTTTAAACGCTTACGAATTTTAAATATTACAAGGAAAGAATCAGTCTGACAGGTTTTAAATTATGTTTGTACATCTTTTAGGATGTGTTAAATAAAAGACCTTTCATTTTATAAAACGCTTTGTCCTTGATTTTGTCAATTGAATACAGACGTGATACCAGTCTTGATTACAGAAGAAATCTTTTATGTGGGCTTCTTATGAAAAGCAATGTATAGACTAATCTGTCTGATGTAGATTCTGATTATTACAAAAAATATTCTATGTTTCATTTGCAAATTTTTATGATTATAATAACAGCAAAACTATTCATTATTCAAAGTCTGTGAAAGCAAAAATCGTTTTTTTTTCCTTCCCAAGATTTAACTGCAACACTCCCAGTTTTTCGCTATATCTCCCGATTTTCACTCAACGGTCCTTATTTTCCCCCTTTCTAGGCAGAAATCACTCGAATGCAAACTGTGACTTTCAGTTGTTTTCCGCGGTGCAGTTTTCTGCTACCACGGTGTAGGAATGGATCGCAATTGACGTTTGTATTTTTGTATTTGTATCTACAGGTTACATAAGTAAAAAAATCGGAAATAGATCACGAATTTTCCGAAAATATTACGAAATGAGAAACGAAGTCGCAAATTTTGAAATCGAAGTTTTTCTGCTTTTTCGTCTAAAAATGCATTTCTCAGCTATCGTGTAATCGGCGCTTGCAAATGGCAATTATTCCCACAGCGTCACGAGCGAGATGACCAATGATTATCTAATTAATGTGAGAAAAACGCATTTGCATCGAATAAAATTTTATTAAATTCTTTTGTTTTATATACAAAACTATTGCTCAAAAATAGTATTAATGAAATGAATCTATTTTTTTTTCAGCAGTAGCGCTAGAAACGACGTTTGTGCGCGATCCTCCTTATATTTCGTTTTATTATGAAATTATTTTTCCACTTTTGTAGTCTGTCAGCATCGTTGAATTTTTTTATAATTATTTCGTATTTTATACAGAAAAACTATTGTTCAAACGTAATATTAATGAAATGAAAGGCTATTTTGCAGCAGTATCGCGAAAAACGGCATTTGTGCGCGATCCTCTATATATTCAGTTTATTTGTGAAAATAATTTCCACTTTTGCAATCTGTCAGCATCGTCGAATTTTTTTATAATTATTTCGTATTTTATATAGAAAAACTATTGTTCAAACGTAATATTGATGAAATGAAAGGCTATTTTGTAGCAGTATCGCGAAAAATGACATTTGTGCGCGATTCTGCATATATTCAGTTTAATTGTGAAAGTAATTTCCACTTTTGCAATCTGTCAGCATTGTCGAATTTTTTTATAATTATTTCGTATTTTATACAGAAAAACTATTGTTCAAACGTAATATTAATGAAATGAAAGGCTATTTTGCAGCAGTATCGCGAAAAACGGTATTTGTGCACGATCCTCTTTATATTCCGTTTAATTATGAAAATAGTTTCCACTTTTGCAATCTGTCTGCATCGTCTAAAATTGGGCTTGTCCAAAATCTCCTGGTTTTTTCATATTTTCGCACAAAAATCTCCCAGTTTTTCATATTTGGAGGTTGGCAGCTATGATATACATATATTTAGTGGTGCAGTTGTATTTAATTTATATTTTGGCACAAGGTTTACAGTTTATTTCAAAAGTATTATGCATAGTAAAGCTGATACAAACTAGACAATGTTTGATTGAGGCAGACAGGACTATTGCTGGTTATGTTAAGTTCAAGTTAACATTATTAAATACTTTAATATCTAATATCATATGAAGGATTTCTAAAGTTTTGTGCATGTGCAGCACTAGCTAGAAGTTGTGGTACAATAAAACACAATTTAATGTCTAAAGAGACCAGTAAACAACTAATTAAAATTTACATAAAAATATTTGCACAACTTCTTATGATATATTGCACACTATTTCTTTATTTACTTTTATACAAATTATAAACCTGAAATATGTTTTATGAAATGCATTGACATATATTTTCATTAAGTATAATTATTAACAATAATTGTACTTCCATTTTTCTTCAGAAAAGTTGGTGTCCTGACACTTCTGCTTGAAATTACAAAGCATTCTGTCTGTCATTTAACTGGTGGCAAGTTCGTGCCTCTACTTGAGAATGCACAAAATGTTTCTTTGAGTTTGAGCATCTGTCGCTGATTATTGTAATGTTGGTTGAGAACCATCTGTTTCATTATCACTATTCCTCTTATTTTCTTGCAATTTATTAGTGAGAAAAAGGATCTTAATTTACATTGAAAGCAATTTCAAAACTAAAATCCCTTCAACACCAGTGGTAACAACATCATTTTGAATTTGGAAATAAAATGTGTGCTTAATTTTAATTTCTGTATTTCTAAGCAATGTAGTATACTACAAATAACATTTCAAAATTTATAAGCTGTACAGTTATATTTTCTGCTAAATGCAACTATTTAAAACAAATGTATTCAAATAATAATTTGAAAAGTTTTAAAAACAATGGAGAATATACTTTATTATAAACTTTAATTAGCATCATTACCTATTTCTCAATTTTGTTGTGAATTGGGGCATATCATATTCAGGTTTTCTGGAACCTCAAGATTGCCTTCAAGATATAAATTACCTAAAGTGCTAAATATAATTACAGGAACCTGATCACTTTTGAGCTTTATGTGCTCATCAGATACTTGTGATAAGATACAGGGATCCCATTTCAGCGCGAACCTGTGAGATTCTCGCGAAATCCATAAAAAATCTCGCTTCAAAATTTAATCTGCGCGAATTTCTCTCTCTCCAGTTCCGGGCTAAAATTATTTTTTCCTTCAAATTAGATACCGCGAAATCCGATGCAGACGTGCCAACTCTCCGGATTTGGGACTGAGACTCCAGATTTTTCATTAATTCTCCGGCCTCTGGATTATTAACGAAATTCTCCAGCATTTCTTGTTTGAAATTTATCAATTACCCAGACATAGTATAATCCCTCAGAAACACCGATTTTCTGCTTTTTTAGCACTGATTTCTACCATTCTCTGAATCGTAGCAAATACATAATAAAATGCACGGTAATGCCAATCAAATTAACTGAGGTTTAAGGCCACATGTAATGTAAATTAAGATCGCGATGGCTTATTTTATGAAAGTAATAAATATACTTTTTCAAAAGTTGTCTAATTCAGCATAAATCACTAAAATGTTATTTTCTTGTGTGATTTAATGTGTGTAATTTTTTAATTTTGTCTCCAGGTAGACTACAACTGGTCTCATTACTGGTCTATTATATAAAAATTTAAATTTCGTAATTTTTACAGAAATGCATTTATTGACTTGACAAACAATAATGTGTTACCTCATTTACAATAAAGATCTTAGGAAAGCCCCTAGAAGATCTTAGTCGAGCCCTGACTACAGGGGTCGAAGTCGTCCTATATTTCCTATAATTCCTATATTTTAAAAAATTTCATAGAAAACGTCCTATTTTGTCCTATATTTCGCACTTGTCCTATATTTTGGACATAAATCCTATATTTCCAAATTACAAGCAATAAAATCCTTATTTCTATCATTTTGTTTTCAGTCTTATCTGCTAAATCTTCCCAGAATTTCAAAAACGTGGAACTACGGGATGTTGAACGTCTGCAATTGGTTTCCGATTGCACGTGACGTAATACTACTCTAAACATGACGCCCGCCGGCTGGACGGAAAGCGTGGTAACGGCAGCGGTACTGTAGATTAGGGGCTGAGAAATATCGGTAATTGCATACCTGCCAACTTTTACGCATTATGTGTAAAATTTACGCATTTTAACTGCTCTTTACGCTTTTACGCATATATTGCTATATTTTACGCATTTCCGCATTTATTTGAATTTTTTAATATTAATAGGAAATCAATCTCCGGCGAAATTCTCCGGCTTTTTATGCTTGAAATTTATCAATTAACCAGACATAGTATAATTCCTCAGAAACACCACATTTCCGCTTTTTTAGCACTAATATCTACCATTTCCGGGATCGTAGCAAATGCATAATAAAATGCAGGGTAATGCCAATCAACGGCCGCGTGTAACGTAAATTAAGATCTGGATCGCTTATTTTATGAAAGTAATAAATATACTTCTTCAAAGGTTGCCTAATTCAGCATAAATCGCTAAAATGTTATTTTGTTCATTAATTTCGCATAAACACTGCGATTGCGCAATTCAGTTTGTTCTCATGAATCGCCGAGAATACAATAGTATCTTTTTCCATCCATCTCAATCTTTTAAATATTGCATATGCCCGGTGTAATATATGCCCGGAATATATGCCCGGTGACACATTATCAGGGTATATGTGTTATCGAAATACAGTTACCCTAATCTTTATATTGAAGCAAGTGATGAGCAGTGTTTATAAGCCTTGTACAATTGTCCTTGATAATGCTGTGACAAACATAAAAAATGTAAATTCTTTCGTAATGAATGACACGATCTATAACCGATCATCTTTTTTTAACGACTTTTATCAACACTACCACCATATGAAGAACTTCAAATTCAAGAAATGCAATTCTAAGAGATGTAAGCTTTGTCCTGTAGCCAATCCACACCAAATTTCTACAAAAAAGGACAATATAAAAATCTTTTGCAAGACTTTTAATGTGGTATATTGCATATCATGCCTTGCTTGTCAGGCGAAATATATAGGACAGACGCAGAATTCCCCGAATATCCGTATAAATCTGCACTGAAGTCAAGTGGGCAAAATCCAACAGCTATCCACCAATAATAACTTAGAAATACGGCATTTTCAAGTACACCCCTTCAGCAATATTATGGTAACTATTATTGATATAGTACCAGAACTTTCTGAACGCTTGTGGTGGGAAAACACCCATATAAAGCAATATAATTCTGCATATCCATATGGTCTGAATACTTTATTATTCAAGGAAAATTGCAATAAAGAAAGATGCAGGAATAGTCAAACATACCCTCTCTTTGAAAATTCAATACCTAAGAAAACTTATAGACACCAAAGAGGAAATAAAAAGCAACAATTTAATTATATCAAAACAGAAGAAAAAATCTCAGACTTCATAAAAACAGAAATAACGGTGAAATTCGGATGGATCAAGAATATAGCCAACAGTATCAAGATCAAATACTTACAACGTATATGGAATTTTATTATAAATTTCAATTTAAGTGAAAATAACTGCAATACAGAAGATAAAAACACTAAAATAGACATCATTCTGGATTTAATTAAACTCAGAGCCGCAAAATATAATGTAGCACTTGAACCAAAATATCAAATTAACAAATCAAAAGAATTTTTTATCACAACATTTAAGAATAAAATGTTCGAAAATATTCCATTCAACCATATATTACATAATATAGAAGAACGTCTTCCTTTGCCTAATCTAAATATTAAGATATCCTATCGCTTTGTAAGAACCAACGGAAGAAGATTATTCAACTACAATAAATTATGTAAAACTGTGTCTTCATTTAATATTGAATCCTGTCAATGTCATAATAATATACATTGTGATCCCTACCACAAGCATATAATTACTGGAAACTTAGATTTTATAAAAGATAATAAACTCAAAAACTTATTACAACTTGGTACTAAGTACCGAATACAAGAATTTAATAATATTTATAATGAATTTAATTACGATCTGGAAACCTTCATATACAAGATGGCAGTCAAACACAGTATACCTGTACAAACTTTTAACGCATGGAAATATGCCTTTTACAGTGCTTTTTGCCAATTCTACCCGAGAAGAAACAAGGATTCAGGAAGTTCTCGATTTCCGTCTTCAATCAAACATTTTAATGAAGAATTCGTAATGACATACACCAACAAAATCGTATCGAATTTTGCATTCACGTGTAAAAAATTCTATGTCGATACTTTAACACAATGCTATAAGGATAGTGCCATGTATACCTTAATTCCTAGCAACGAATCAAAAATCACTAATAGAATAAAAGCACTGTATAAAAGAATTGGTATGGATATTAAATCAGTAAAATTTCCATACTTGATCCTTATTCCCAAGTTACACAAAAAACCAGTCAAGTTCCGTACTGTAACAGTGGGATGCGGATCGTACCTGGAACAAGCAAATAAAAAACTTCTGAAATTACTCCAATATGTTATAACTGATATTAAGAAGCAAAACTCCATAATGTTAAAAAACGGACAGGAATTGATAGACCGACTGAAATTTTGCCATAAAGATTTGAACTTCAGAAGCTACGATTTCCGGGATCTGTTTAATAACATCGATTTAACAAACCTACAAATGATCTTGAAGGAATTACATGAGGAATATAATTTAAAACCATATATAACTCTCAGAAGATATTTGGATTTGATTGAGTTGGTATTGAATGAAAACATACTATATGACGGTACGCATTACTACAAACAGGTCAAAGGCATACCCATGGGTGGTGCATGCTCATCAATATTGGCGGATATTTATCTATCCAAATATGAAAGAGGAACCCATATATTATCGGAAATACCTTATTTCCGTTATGTTGACGATGTGATATTAGGGGGTTATGCAAACACCCCTGACATAGATTTTGCATTCTACCCAAGGGAATTAGACTTAATTGAAAACCCGATCAATGAGGATGGATCGACAGACTTCCTGGACTTGTCAATAAGAAAACACCAACAGTATGGAATTTATACAACCATACACGACAAGAGAAATTCATACAATATCAAAATTAATAATATTATTGATTGGAATTCAAACCTCACTAAAAATATATTCAGAAATATTATTGTCGGGTACTTCAGAAGAAACAGAAACTACAGTACTTTTAAAAAAGACTGCATTTATGAATGTAATAAAATAATAAATGATGCATTAAAAAGAAATTACCCTAGATATTTTTTACAACATTATTACTATTCCTTTTTCAAAGAAAGAAATTGTGCATTGTTTGATTCTAAATGAGTATTCTTAATCATATATATTTTCATATCTGCGATCCTATCATCATGAAGTCTTATCGCGCATGTGCGACTTTCCCTTATAAAATGTTGTGTTTTCAAGATGGATTGTAGGGTGTATCTCTTCCATGCTTGGTTCCATCTTTGCTTTTGTGTCCGTTCGGGTGCTTCTGTCTTTGCACATGTGGGAGATTGACCATTGAGTTACATTGGTGCTGTGAGCGTTGCCCGGGTCGTAAAAGCTGCTTTAAGCGGGAAAGGGATGTCGCAATCCACCCCTGCCATTCTATGCAAATCATATGGTCACTCCTGTTCTCGCTTATTTTTTTTTTTCTTCTTGTTTATATCCTTATATATATATATATATATATATATATATATATATATATATATATATGGGCTTACTTCTTAGAACTATAAATTATATGTTAAGTAAAGGGGACTAATCTTCCTTATTCATAATTAGCTAGTGGTGTTAAACATGTGTTACATATTTTGTGTTAAGTGTAGAAAATTCTGAATATAGAGTATTTTTAAGGCTAAGTTTTTGCCATGATATATTAGATAACCTAAATTTTATAAGTTCTCTCCCCACTCTCTAAGGCCAACTATAAAATTAACAGCATAAAAGTGTTGACCAGTTTCAAAGGTAAAAAAAAAAGTCTTTGTCAGGATAGAGAGGCAGAGCAATTGCATCAGCGAAATGCAAGAATGCATCTGTCGATATGTTCTTGCACACAGATTCATTCTTGCCTTTTGTTGGTGCTAGTGCTCTGGCTCTATCCTCGTGAAAAAGGCTCTTGTTTGCCTTTAAACTCCATGAAGAGTTTATATTAAATTTGTGTTATATTTAATGAAGTATTTTATTACAGATACATTTTAACAGCAGTTAGTAAAATTTCATAATTTGCTTGAGGCAGAATTTTTTCAGTATGAACCTTTTTGGTGGAGTAACTGACTAAATATTTATATTCCATGTTTTGTTTTAATATATCACCACTGTGGGGATAAAACTGCCATGACCCAATTTAATTCTTGATTTTGAAATTTTTTTAAATACACATGTGTAATTAACTGTGTAAACATATGTGTAAACATATGTGTAATTAACTGTGAAAGAAATAAACCTTCTGTTAATTCATTTTTATTTAACATTTTTCTGCTATCATGTAACTGAATATTTCATTTTATAGGTGTACAAATTAGCTATCACTGTTGAATTATTGCTTGGTGATATACCTGAAAGGTCTCTGTTTCGCCAACCACAGTTAAGGAAATCTCTGGCTCCTTATTATAGACTAACTCAGGGTAATGTTAATAATTTTCTCTGCTTTCATGTAATTGTCTGAATACGTTTGTTTCTCTGTCAATATAATTGTCCTAATGTGTGAGTATTGTATTTAAAATAGTAAACATATTACATACAACTCAAACTGTTGTTAAATTAATAAAACTAAAATAACTTCTTTAAAAAACATACAGCACAAAAATAATTGGCTGATTTTAAAGGCAAGATACAACCTTCATTAGGACACATAAGAAGCACAACCTTCACTCATGAGAACTAGATTGTTGACTGATGTAAGAACAAATGAGACCACAGCAGGGAAAGGGATTTGCCAACAATGAGAGAACATAAAAATAAGCGATCAAGAACCAAAGACCCTTTTGTTCCTACCTTCCTGTATTTTTGCCTATTTTTTCTTCTTATACCATTGGCAACCCACTTTTCTAGCTTTAGTCACATTTGCTGTTCTTGCATCAGTCACTTATCTGCTCTAGCTCTCACGAGTGAAGGTTACACTTTTTGCATGTTCTGATGAAGAAGACTGTTTCTTGTCTTCGACACAAATTGACACTTATTTTTGTGTTGTATGTTGCTTTTAGCAAAGTTATTTTGGCTTGCATATTGCCTGCAAGTGTACAACGTCTGACCAAGAATGTTTAAAAGTTAATAGATATATTATTTCTAAGAGGTTTTATTGTAAGATATTGGCTAATTCCCTACAATACAAACATGTAATTCAAATATGAAATTGAAGGGCACTGCTTAATGTTAAAAATGTATGATAGCCAATTCCTACAAATATTTATTTTCAAAAGCTTTTATATAACTAGCCATGACTGATATGTGGTTGTTTGCCTATATGCTTCAACTTCTTTGATGGCATTTTTAGCATACTTTCCTAAATCCTAGAGAGCTGAAGTTTGGTTCACAACTTAGTCTAGTTGAACATTTTAATCTCTTAACACTAGAACAACGGAAGCGCTCATTTTGACCTCATAACTACTTTTAGAAACGATTCCTCTAAAATGGCTAATCCCATCCCATTGAAATTTTATACATCAAGTGGTGCATCAAGAACGCTTATTGCAAAAAATGTGTTGAAGAAACATCCTAAATGCTGTAACTATGATGTTTTGGTTTTGAATTAAAGGTATGTTGTATTTTTTCTATGGCGGTCAAATTGACAGCTGCCTGTTGTTCTAGGTAGTTCAAAATATCCGTTGTTCTACTATTAAAATTTGGTGGATCCTTGAGAAATAAAGCTGACAATTTTTTTTCTTTGTGATTTAACTTTCAAAAATCCCATTGGAAGATAATTAAAATGAGTCCAATATTCAACTTTATTTTAACAGTGCTGAGTTTCTAATATTTAACCATTTACGAACTTGATTTCTTATGATTTGCCTACATTGAATCTGCCCATGGCAAGTTATGAATAAAAGCTTTAATCCAAAAAATGAAGTTTTTATATTTACTTGTTTAACAATTTTATATCTTAATAAATAATGTAATTAAATAATTTTTGAGTATTATATGTAGCAAATTTCTTACTGTTTTATTATCAACGTAATAAAAAGTTACCAATAAATTGAAATGATAAGTAATAAAATAAGCACTATAGGCCAGTGATCTCTAATCAAATTTGAGTTTTTAACTTTAGCACTCACTGCCTGTAGTTTTTTAAAAAAAAGAACAACAGTTTTAGTTTTCTAATTTTACAACATTATGTCTCTAAATTGCAATATTTTAACTGGGTTTAACCAATCATTTTTGCATGTGTTGTCTTAACTTAACTTTTACATTTTTTTTTTCTTTTAGACAAGTTAAATGTGATAAAATAGGGTATGTTCATTGTTAAAATAGCCTAAACTACTGCCACAGCACTGCCATTGAGGCATCAATAATAAATAAATCCTCATCACAGTATAGAAATAAGCTAACTGTAAAGTTCAAAGTCTACAGTTAAGGAAGCAATTTCAAATATCATTGCGATGATGTAATTACAAGCAATAAAAGCACCACATTTTGATTCCTTTAGTATTGTGTAGATCAGTGGTCGGCTAAGGACTGCTGATCCCTTTTTCTTTTTCAAAACCCAAGCCATGAACTCTGGCTTCCCTTCTTTTTAAATTCTTTAGATCTTTTTATAGTAGTTACCTATGGCTATGAGAGCTGTATAGTAGTTACTTGTAGCCTATCTATGCAATGCAATTTTTGAATGAAAATATGGGATTTATAAGATGTAGCCTTTAAAGAATAAATTATTTTAGACAAACCGTGAATAGTGCCACAGAACCCCTAGAGACTGCGGACTACCAATTGGAAGTCATTGGTGTAGATGTTATACTATATGTCAAGTTTTGCTCTTTTTTTTAATAATTTATATTACTTATAAAGTAAATAAAAATGTTTGACTGAAGATTTCTTTTTCCTATCAAGATTATTATTGGTGAACCAATTGATTTTAATTTTGTTTATTTTCTCACGGCTGGCCAAAGCTGAAACCAGATTGAGCACCAGTCTTCTTTTTGGCAAATATCTGTTTGCATACAGTTGCTTTATAGATTCAAATAATGATTATATCAGATATGTTATTTATATTGTATTATAATAAATTGTATTTTCCTCTTTAGCTGTTAAAGCTGGTAATTTAAATATGTTCAATGAAGTCCTTGAGAACTTAAATCCACAATTTCAAGCAGATCATACATATACCCTAATCCTCCGGCTTAGGCACAATGTCATCAAAACTGGAATCCGTATGATATGCTTGTCCTATTCTCGTATCTCTCTAGCTGAGATTGCTCGAAAACTTATGCTGGGCAGCTCTGAAGATGCAGAATTCATTGTTGCTAAGGTAATTATTTTTAGATATCTTCTTAAATCTTAACATTTCATATCTTAAGAGTTCCTAACATTTTCCTGGTTGCAAATCCCTGTAAGACAAGTTTGACACCATCGACCCAGATATAAAAAATATATAGTGGTAATCGAATTCTTGATTCCTATTTGTACATTTAAAACTCAGATATAAACACATGGATGAGTTGCTGTCTAGAGTTACAAAGAAACTTTTTACATTCCATTCATCTTAGTTTCAATATTTCAATCTCATATTTATGCAATTTCATTTTTATTTTCTTGCATCAGAGATTTGAAGATTCACAGCGTTCTAATGCTTGATATGAATATGGCAGGGATATTTTTCCATTCTAATACATATACTTTAATTATGTGCTGAAATTTTTAATTGGGCCTATAAAAATTAATTTCAGATAGATCGTTGAAAGGAGAATAGATTGAAGCGAGTGTATGTCCATTACTATGAAAATTTGTGTTGCACAATTTTTTGTACACATGTGAAATAAACCAAAGCATGATGATATTTTTTGTTCTAAATGAGCGTGGAATGGAAAATGAATGGTACTGTTATCAATATTATTTACATAATAGGCATTTATTTTGGTCCTTTGTGATGCCAGGTTTTAGTTTGTCATAATCAGCATTAAAATGCAAAAAGAATAGTTTTTTTATTCACTTTCTTTCTCAAGTTATTCTTTTAAATTTTGTAAAAATTCTTAATTTTTAACTTGGTAACAGGTCTGTTATGTTGATAAATTAGAATATTTTTGCTGATATGTGTTAACATATGCTCATTTTAATACCACTTACCTCAGCAGCACAGTTCAAACTATCATTTTCCTGCAAAAACCGCACTACCACTGTTATTTAAACAGTAGCAGTTGAAAAAATTGCTAAACTCAGGGATGTAGCTACACTGGTCGACAGTGGTCGGCCCCGACCACCACTCACGATTGCCGACCAGTACTCCCTTCCCTTTTTTTTTAATACTAGATAAAAGCAAGATCCCCCCTCCCCCTTTTTACGTTAATCACTGCTCTCTTCATACTTTCTGCATATAAGCCACGCGTAGTCGGTTCCGCTGTCAGCAACTTTTCGAATCTCAACCAGAACGATCGCATAGCACTATGTAGAGCTCCTCTATTACAGGCTGACTTATCTGTTGGAAAAAAATCAATACATCGCGATTCACGTTCCCGTGAACGGGCGTTTATGCAAATTTAATATGAACGACTCTTCCCGTTCACCGGCGTGAACCGTGATGTTTTTCAACATGAGGTTTCATGCAAATCAGTTCTCAATGCGTACGCATCTGATTTGCATATCCGGGGGCGTTTCCGGAGCTGTCCATTCTCGGATATATAGGGCAGAGGTTTCTTGAAGCAATCAGACATTAGAGAGATCAATGAGATTGACATTCGATCGATCAGATGACGATCGATTAGACACTGATAGTCTGATGCAGGCAGACAGAAATGTTATTGACAGAAGCACTGTGGGATATCGTTTGACGACAGTTTTTAAGTCGAAACGGATGCAGATGTGGTCAGTTCAGACCAGCATGTATTGAGCGTTAAATTTACTTACAAACGTTCGGAAGTCGCTTTAAATACTTTTTGATGTTCTATCCTTTGGTTTCCCTTTGCCAAGTGTGATACCTTCAATGGTAATTGCAAATACACGCAAGTTATAGAGGTAGTATAGTTATTTTTCTACCAATGCTTCAAGAAATCTCTGTCTAGTCATTTACAACTGCAAACTTTTTGTACATAGTATATTTTGATGTTTTACGGCATGGAAAATTACCAGGTACGTGTAATATGCCGAGTTATGTTTTCACAAAATAAAGTGAACGAAGTTTTTCTTTAAAACTGGACTTGTGTGCTTTCATGACCCAGCCAACACTTATTGACTCTATGCCAGTGCGTACTTTGCTATCTTCAAATTCAAATTTTTAAATTTTCCAAGAGAAACGGTTATGGGCCAGTTCAACGCCCAATAGAATCATAAGTGCAAGTATTTTAGAAATCGTTCCAGTGTTCCGATGGGGGCCGCACCTGGCACCATTTTGAAGTTCGTGTGAACAACGAAACGCAACAGTGTAAACGTAAACAGTGTACAAAAGACTTTTGCTTCTGCTTCTTCAAATCTACGAGTGGCCATGGAGGCAAGTAGAACGGAGTTGCTGACGCGGGACAACTACGTCACCTGGTGTACCGACATCTCATTCGTCCTCAAGGGAGAAGGATGTTTCGGACACGTAGATGGAAGTGCTAAGCCTTTGGAAGAAGATGCAAGTCGCCGCGACTACGATGATTTTTATCAGAGGAAAGACCGAGCGCTTGCTATAATCTATCAAAGCTTATCCTCGGAATACAAGGAGTTGATAAACGTCACCGACGAACCTAGTCAAGCATGGAATACCTTGAAAGAACATTTTCAAGCGCCTTCCCGAGCCAACCTAGTGCGTCTACTAGACGAGTTCTTCGACATTCGGCCGGAGCAAGATGAGCCTGTTGACATTTTTTTGCTCAAGACTGCGGAAGGCCGTGACGAGGCTTAAAGACGCGAAACACCCCATTGAAGACCTATATGTTGCATTCCAGTCGATTAGATACCTTCTGGAAGAATTCCGGGGCATCATTCAATTGATATATCGCTGGAGTGACTCGGACTTCAAGCTCAGCAAAATACAAGCAGAGCTATCAGCTGAGGAGAGCCGGCTTCGTCAACAAGCAAGTGACTTTTCCAAAACTGTGAGTTCAAATTCTGCATATTTTACTTCTAAGAAATTTGTAAATAGAGTAAAAGTGTCTAAACTTGAATTTCCAAATGTATCTCATAATGTGTCTAATGTAAATACTTCTAGTCATAATGTAAATATTTCTAAAAGTAAAATTAAGTGTTTTAAGTGTAACAAACTAGGTCATACTAAATCTAATTGCAGTAGAAATAATGGATCTAGTATTGTGGAATTTCTTGGGTCTCCACAGATTGAGGCTAATACTGTAATCGATCCTAGCGATAGACTCAGCTGGGTAGTAGACACTACTGCTACGCGACATTTCTGTAATAACATTAAGTTATTTTCCAAATTTAATGAGTGCAAAGGCACTTCAATGTCGCTAGCAGTAGGGGATGTCGAAAGTCCAGTTGAGGCTATCGGGACGGTGGAAATGTATGTCCAATTTAAGGATAAACAAAGTATTATCAAATTGGAAAATGTTATTTATTCTCGTAAACTTAGGAGAAATTTAGGTACTTACGTATTATCGCAACCATGACAAAACGTAATTGATGTATCGTCCAATAAAGGTCCCGATCGATTTGAAGGACAACATGCAACAAAGTGATCTGTATGAGGACCCACATTCGAGCGGGCTCGAACTGGTTGGGGGACGTACGCACCGCTGGAACTGTGTCGTCAGACAGGCCGGCTTCGCCGGACCAAGTCACAGAGCATACTAGACTCGCTTCTGGGACCGTCGCACGGCGCAAGGACCGTGACAACATGCAGCCAAGTGATCTGTATGAGGACCCACGTCGAACTGGTTGAGAAAAACCCAGAAGCGAGTCCCAGAAGCGAGTCTAGTATGCTCTGTGACTTGGTCCGGCGAAGCCGGCCTGTCTGACGACACAGTCCCAACGGTGCGTACGTCCCCCAACCAGTTCGAGCCCGCTCGAACGTGGGTCCTCATACAGATCACTTTGTTGCATGTTGTCCTTGGAATCGATCGGGACCTTTATTGGACGATACATCAATTACGTTTTGTCATGGTTGCGATAATACGTAAGTACCGAAATTTATTAGCTGCATCTGTTCTTGAGGAACAAAATTTTAGTTTTAATGGAGCTAATGGGGTTCTATGGTTTTTTACACCCAAAGGGGAGAAATTCTTTTATGCAAAAAGAAAGGATGGGTTATATTTTTTAAAACCTAAGTATAGTACCCAGGAACAATATAACGTAGAAAACCGTCAATCTAAAGATAGGAATCGAGATGGAGACAAGAAACACAAAAGGATAAGAAATCCAAGGATAGGGATCCTAGTGCTTCCAGAAAAATAGACAAAGTAAAAATAGCACCTAATCTTAAAGAAACTAAATTTAAATCTGGCAAAACAAAAACTAAGCAGAATAGAAATGTGGATAGTTTAATATCTAAACCTAGCAGTTCAGTAACTGAACTTAACAGTACAAACTGTCTTTGGCATAAACGATATTGCCACATAAACGCTGAATATCTCCTCCAAACCAGCAAAGTTTCTGCTGTAAACGGACTTCCTAGGCTTAAATACAAAAAGTTAAATTGTAAATTGGCTAAGTCTAGGAGAGTATCATATAAACCCACCGGTAGGATAAGGTCCACTAAACCATTACAATTGTTACACATGGATGTGTGTGGTCCCTTACCCACAGCATCATATGGTGGGAATAAGTATATCTTAACTATAACAGATGATTATAGTAGAAAAGTTTTTGTTTACCTTATGAAACAGAAGTCAGAAGTATTTTCACATTTTAAAGAATTTCAGGCCAGAGAGGAAAGGCAATTAGGTATTAAAATTCTATATATCCGGACGGATAATGGAATGGAATTCTGCCATGATAAGTTCAAAAATTACCTGAGGGATATCGGTATTAAGGCTGAGAGGACTAACACATATACCCCACAGCAAAATGGAGTATCAGAGCGATTCAACTTAACCGCACTTGACTGTGTTAGAGCCATGTTGAACGACAGCAAATTGCATGACAGATTCTGGGCGGAAGCAATATTGTGTTTTACATACACTAAAAATCGAATATGTCACAAATTTAAGACTAAAACTCCACATGAACTCTACAGTGGTAGAAAACCTTCAGTCAAACATCTTAGAACCTTTGGTTGTAGAGCATATGTAGGCAAACCCAGTCAGCTCAGAAAGAAGTTAGACATGAAAGCTACAGAAGAGCTGATGGTAGGCTATGCTACTAAAACTAAAGGATATAGGATATTTTTGTCAGGGGAAAAACGAACAATTGAGACCTGCAATGTGAGGTTTGATGAGGGTGATGTAGTGGAAGGCATCCTGGACCCAATTTGTCCCAGAAATATCTCCTTAGGGATATCAAGAGATAACCTTTCAGAATACTCCGACGGGCAATATCCGAGAGGGCAGTCTGATGAGGGGCAGGAGAGAGTGAAGACACTGGTGACGATCCGTCTGAATCCAGTGAGGAAACGGACTCTCCTGCTGACTCCAGTATGACTCCTTGCTCGGATGAGGGTGGCAGCGAAAGACGGTTCCAAGACCCGATGGGAGTAGAACCGATGTGTATTATTACGCTCAAGGAGATAATAAAAGGCTGAGGTCGCACAATGATGTTAAGAAATATTGTGATAAAAGGAATATACAATTTGATCAGCAACTGTTTAATTTTCGGGAAAATAAAGGTCTTAAAAGGATCAGAGGCAGACCAGAAGCAAGCAATATTGAAATAAATATACCAAAAGGGTACAACGCTGCTATTAAATCTTCCCAGTCCGAAAAATGGTGTAAAGCTATGGATGAAGAAATGGCCATAATGCAAGAGAGGGGTGTCTGGGAACTAGTTCCTGCATCCACCTCACAAAAGCATATAGGCAGTAGATGGGTCTACACTATTAAGAAAGACGAGAATGGGAAAATTAAGAGATTTAAAGCTCGTTTGGTAGCCCAGGGGTATGGTCAGAAAAAAGGAGAATCATACGATGAAGTTTTTAGCCCTGTTGTTAACTTCAACTTAATTAGAGCATTCTTCTCAATTTTCGTATGCATGCTTGGCTGGATGCATTTCCAGTTAGATATCAAATCTGCCTATCTCTATGCTAAATTGAGTCAAAAGGTATATATGAAACAGCCTCAAGGTTATGTCAATCAGGAACAGCCTGATTATGTTTGTTTGTTGAAGAAAGCCATTTATGGTCTTCATCAAAGTGGAAGAGAATGGTTTAATGAACTTGACACCAAATTAAAAGAATTAAATTTTTTAAAACTTCAATGGTGTAATTGTGCCTATATTTACAATAGCAAAGTTCTTATGCTAGTCTATGTGGATGACATAATTCTCTTCTCAAAGTATCAAAGGGACATAGACCACATTGTTTCATTACTTAGCATAGAATTTGATATCAAGGTATTAGGAAAAATTAGAAAACTTTTAGGCGTGGAATTTAAAGAGTGTGACAATAAATTTTTTATACATCAAAGTCAGTATATAGATAAAGTATGTCAAATGTTTCAACAATATAAATATCCAGTTACTTCACTTCCCATTTCTAAAGGGAATATTCTAAGTAAAATAGATTGTCCAAAGACAAGTGAAGAAATAAAGCAAATGCAAAGTTTTCTTTACAGGAGCTTAATTGGGTGTTTGGCTTTTATATCTAGTAGAACTAGACCTGATATTTGTTATGCCATCAATATATTATCTCAATTTCAAGAAAACCCTGGAATTAAGCATTGGGATGCATTGTTAAGACTTTTAGGATATGTTGAAAAGACTAAAAACTATATGTTAAATTTATCTAACATTCAGGAGTTAAAATTGAATTGTTACTCAGATTCTGACTTTGCTGCAAACAGAGATGACCGTGTTTCACTTGGAGGCATGATACTCTTTATTGACAATGTACCTATTTCTTGGCGTACCTTTAAACATAAGTGTGTCAGCTTATCAACCATGGAAGCTGAATACGTATCACTAACTGAAGCCGCTAAGGAAATGGTATGGGTACAAAACATAATTTGAAGAATGTCATTTACTTGGGTTAAACTTTAACAAAAGTAACAGTGTTATTTTTAGCGACAACCAAGCAGCCATTAATTTTTCTAACTCTCCAATTGAAAGCAATAGAACTAAGCATATTGATGTTAGATATCATTTCCTAAGAAATTTAATAGTCAATGAATCTTTTAATGTTAAATTTGTAAATAGTAAAGATAACTTAGCAGATCACTTTACTAAACCAATGACTAAGGAAATAATACTTAAATTTTGTAATAAAATTTTTAAAAACTAAATCAAACTTTTTGAGATTAAATGTTTAGTCTAAAGAAAATTAAATACTAAATAACTATTAAATAATTTTAAATACTAAATTGAATTTACAACTTGGGAATTTTTAAAGATGTCATATATATACATTATTGTTTATCTTAAACCTCATTGATATAAGATAGTATATCTTGAGTATAAATTTTTGTGATATTGAATCTTTTTCACTTTACACCTTTGTATGTACATCCATTTTCTATTACCCGCATAATGCTAAATAGTAGCTTATGTGTATAAAATTTGTATTTTTCAACTTAGTAAAAAGTATGTGTTGAAAGTTTTGATAAAGGAATTTTATTATCTAATTACTTGCATCATATATTTTTAAATATTTGGTATATCAATGCAGTCTAATAGTATTAATTGTGTATACTTGTATTGTATTAATAGACTAAAAATTTTTTAAGCTTTTTGAATTATAGTGTTTATACTCAAATTTAAAGTAAACTTAAATTCTATTATTTTTCCTTCATTATATGTTTGATAGGATACTGGGGGCCTTGGTGTTTATTGATATACCTTGGTTTCTCAGAGTAAGTTTTCTTTTGCATATGCATTGAGACTTAAGCATTTGCATGAGGGGGCCGATTGTTGGAAAAAAATCAATACATCGCGATTCACGTTCCCGTGAACGGGCGTTTATGCAAATTTAATATGAACGACTCTTCCCGTTCACCGGCGTGAACCGTGACGTTTTTCAACATGAGGTTTCATGCAAATCAGTTCTCAATGCGTACGCATCTGATTTGCATATCCGGGGGCGTTTCCGGAGCTGTCCATTCTCGGATATATAGGGCAGAGGTTTCTTGAAGCAATCAGACATTAGAGAGATCAATGAAATTGACATTCGATCGATCAGAGGACGATCGATTAGACACTGATAGTCTGATGCAGGCAGACAGAAATGTTATTGACAGAAGCACTGCGGGATATCATTTGACGACGGTTTTTAAGTCGAAACGGATGCAGATGTGGTCAGTTCAGACCAGCGTGTATTGAACGTTAAATTTACTTACAAACATTCGGAAGTCGCTTTAAATACTTTTTGATGTTCTATCCTTTGGTTTCCCTTTGCCAAGTGTGATACCTTCAATGGTAGTTGCAAATACACGCAAGTTATAGAGGTAGTATAGTTATTTTTCTACCAATGCTTCAAGAAATCTCTATCTAGTCATTTACAACTGCAAACTTTTTGTACATAGTATATTTTGATGTTTTACGGCATGGAAAATTACCAGGTACGTGTAATATGCCGAGTTATGTTTTCACAAAATAAAGTGAACGAAGTTTTTCTTTAAAACTGGACTTGTGTGCTTTCATGACCCAGCCAATACTTATTGACTCTATGCCAGTGCGTACTTTGCTATCTTCAAATTCAAATTTTTAAATTTTTCAAGATTATCAAGCATATTGAAGCTCATAGGGTTCCATACTGCAGTTACAGAAATTATAAAACAAGTGTTTAAAATAAATACTTTATATGAAAAAAGAAGTTTCAATTAGAATATCGTAGAATTTAGCTCGCACAAGTATTCTCCATTACCGGGTATCCAATTATTTATTAGCCATTGTTTTCTTCTTTCTTCGTTTCTAGGAAAGCGAAATAGTCCAAAACCCTTTCTAGAATGATTAGAGCAGTTCGGTGCAGAACAACCACCCATAATTATTTCAATTATACTTCCTAAATTAAAAATACGAATAGAGCTAATGCTAATCGATTGCGCATCCATCTATGGTGGGCTTCAATATGCTTGATGAGTCAGCTCGTATATAGAGGAACCTTAGCACTACGAATAAAGGAGATCGTGACGTATTATGAACGACAGGCGTGTCAACTCTCCGGATTTTTCATTACTTTTCCAGCCTCCGGATTATTAATGAAATTCTCCAGCTTTTTTTGTTTGAAATTTATCAATTAACCACACATGGTATAATTCCGCGGAAAGACAGATTTTTCGTTTTTTTAGCACTGATTTCTACCATTCCCGGGATCGTAGCAAATCCATAATAAAATGCAAGGTAATGCCAATCAAATTAACGGAGATTTACGGCCGAGAGTAATGTAAATTAAGATCTTGATCGCGTATTTTATGAAAGTAATAATTATACTTCTTCAAAGGTTCCCAGCATAAATAGCTAAAATGTTATTTTGTTCATTAATTTCGCATAAACACTGCGATTGCGCAATTCAGTTTGTTCTCATGAATTGCCGAGAGTAGAATAGTATCTTTATCCATCCATCTCAATTTCCTAAATATTGCATTTTTGATTGACTAAACCAGCGTATTTTCATATTCTGATTAATTATTATGGTTAATTTCTTAATTATTTTTGCATAAACAATGCGATTGCGCAATTCAGTTACTTCGCGTGAATTGCCTAGAGTACATTAGTATCTTTTCTCATCCATCTTCATCATTTAAATGTTGCATATTAGATCGACTAAAGTAGCTTATGTTCATATTCTGATTAATTATTACGGTTAATTTCTTAATTATTTTCACATAAACAGTGCGATTGCGCAATTCAGTTACTTTGCGTGAATTGCCTAGAGTACATTAGTATCTTTTTCCATCCATCTCCATCATTTAAATGTTGCATATTACATAAACTAAACTAGCTTATTTTCATATTATGGCTAATTATTAAGGTTAATTTTTTAATTATATTTGCAGAATACAAATTTTTCTATTTTAAAAAATGGGTATGAACTCTGTGAAGGGATATTTTCCAAAAAGTGGTATTAAAGCAATGATTTAGGCAAATAAAAAGGAAACCATTTTGGCAGCAATATAATTCAAAATAGTCTCCTACTTTTTCTGTTTGGAAAGTTGGCACGTCTGCAGCGATCTGCATGTCCACGAACGGACTCTCGGCGGAACCGGATAAATCTAACGTGCTACGTTTTTTTTTTTTTTTTTTTTTTTTTTTTTTTTTTTTTTTTTTTTTTTTTTTTTTTTTTAAATACGATAAAACAATTATTTACATGATTTTTTTAGACAGCAAACCATAGTTTTAATTTACGTTTAAATGGCAATTACAAACCTAATAATTCTGAGTGTCGTTTTTAAAAAAAAAAAACCACCACTCCAAATTTTCTAGCTACATCCCTGTAAACTAAATAATTATTTGAGCATTTCTGGTTTTAAATTATATGACAAAATTAAGTTTTACTATCGGCTGTGTCTGCAACTGGTTATCATTTTTTTAAGCAACTACAGCTACTGATTGACATCAATAGAATAAAAAATGCAAATATATATGTGCACCAATACATATCTGCACCACACTGTACTTCAGTATAATAACATTGAATTTACCTCAGATTTCTCCGTTCAACTAACTTTTCCTGGTTGAAATATCCCACATAGAATTTAATCAAGAAATTCCAGTCAAATTTTATAACTGTTTCAGTCACACCTGTAATGAATATCTTCATAGTGCAGCATTTTTTCAGACATTCATCAAATCGTCTACCAACTTTGCACAAAAATATTATGAATCAAATAGTACAGTTTGAAAGCAAATACCAGTAAAGTTTTAATAATTTAAAATTTATTATTTTCACTTTTATGAATTTCATTTCAAGATTGGTACCTCCTATTCAGAGGAATTGAGTTTTGTATGGAGAGAATTAATGTTTTAAATCCCTAAAAACGAACAAGGCCACGGAATTTTGAATGAGTTTGGGTAAGTAAATAAATAAAAATCTTACATTTTTTAATTTTACCTCATGAAGTTTCATTTTAACATCTGCATCTTTCATTTAAAACCAGTCACTACTTTCTAGACATAGTATTCACATTTTAAAACTTCAAATAGACACTTTTTAACAGTGTAGATCAGTGATTCTCAACATTTTCTTGTTCATAGCACTCTTATGAATATGATGTTACACTTATGGTACCCTTCGTATTTTTATAGGCATTAAGTTTATATTTTGGTTAATTTTGACTTACTATTTAAATTTGAGAGCATCAGATTAGCTGAAAATCTATTTTTAATGTTTGCATAATAAAACTTAAGGTTGAATAATATAAAAGAAAACAATATATTTATGTACGAAACCTCAAAAAGAAATTAATACGAAACCTCAAATAGGGGCATCCCAAGGGCTAGCCAGTCCAAGCAATTGCTTGGGGGCTCAAAATTCTGAACGGTAATTTTTTTTTAATCTCACACATTTTTTTTTATAAGACTCATTAGTACATTATAGCTAATTCAATGTTTCAATGTGTCATGTTTCATTATAATTATGCATTTTATCATTAGTCATTTGTATATGTTTGCAGTTGTCTTTGCAAAGATCGTCTATGTTTTTATTTTATCACAGCATATTGAGATTATAATACTATAATCCTTACTGTGCCCACTCTATGTGATTTGCTGATTTTAATGTGGACTCTGTAGCATTTTATACTTGTTTTGGTCGTCCTCTGGATGAGTCGGACGGCCTGGGGTTTCCACTTGTTTTGGTCTCTTCGAGTTTCAATATTTCGTGATTTAAGGGCATCTTAATGGACCTCAGTCTAAAACCATTTCCATAATCAGAATTCCTTCTTCTTGCTTGAGCTATAATGATGGGCTTTTAAGTATTAGATAGGGAAAAAAACTATGGTTATATAACCAGGACTGGATTGTCACTGGAACAAAGTAGTTTTGAGCCCAGGAATTTTTTTATATCAAAGATCCCCAGAGGATTGTTGACCTGGGGGCTAAACATTATATGTCAGAACTCAAAGTAAAAATTCTAGCATAATGAATTCGTATTTATTTTTGAAGTAAAAATAATTTAGATAAATTGTCGGATAATCGATTTTTTGGATTACCAATTTTCGGATTTGTGACACTTTAATGCATATATCGTTCAGATGGAACCTTTCATGAAAGTTTGCTTGGGGTCTCAGAAATCCTTAGGATGCTATTGAAAAACAGGATTCTGGATTGCTCAGCTAGTGATTGCCTATTATATTTTCAGATAAAAATCTAAGAAAAAGACTACATATGTTCAAATGTATAATTTAAATATTTGTTTGTACATAATTTTTGTCGATGGAAAAGGATAAGAACAACTCTATTACTCTAGGACTAACCGTTCTCAAGACATTTGAGATTTTCGCATTTTTGTTACTCCGCCTTTGAAAAAATGTCCAATTACCAAATTAAAAGAGAAATTGAATTAAAAATACAAATTTAGTGTTATTTTATGCAGTTAAACTCAATTCAATGAATTATTAAAGAAATAAAGAAAAATGAATTTGAGTCTACAGGAAAAGCCATGTGCTGCCCACATCTGAAATTCAAACGGAAATTTTGAAATGTTAGAATTTCTTTACATGGCAACCTAGGGCAAAGTTTGCATAATGATGCATAAAAGGGTTCATTTGCGGAATTCATTGATGGAAGGGAATCACTGACAAAATGGACTGACATATCTACGGATTGGCACACACAGGCCTATTGACATATACACAAATGATCACGTCAATTATTGAAGTGAAAAATGAACCACAATACAATTTTTACTTTCCCTGCAATATGTGGTAATGTATAGTGTAGGGAAAAGATTGGAGTCATGCCAAAAATCGAAACTTGACTTTTAGATGGATCATCGCGTTTCGGGACCTCTAGAACACAAAAAAAAAAAAAAACTATTTTGAACGTGATGTCTGTGTGCCTGTCTGTGCAACGTATGCATCCACTGTGAATCAAAAACGAATGGACCGAATTTCATAAAATTGGGTCTGATTACCTGGTGCTGATTATATTTTGATACAATTCGGGATTAAAAAAACCTGTTTTTTTTTTTAAAAATGGCCCACAAAAATGTCCTGTATCTACTCTAACCGAAAACTAATTGATCAAATTTTACAAAATTTGATAGATAAGTCACTTGTGGGTCACCCTGGTGCTAATTAGATTTTGACATAGGTGAAATTTTAGAGATTTTTTTAGATTTTTTTTACATAGGTGAAAAATAGGCTTCGTTGTAGAAATAATCAAATTTGGATGAGCATTTAAACTCAAATATATTGTAATTGCGTTGTTTCAGTATGTAGATGCGTAGAATTTAAGCAAAAATAAAGTAGTTTTAGGACGGATACAACACTCAATATGAATTAAAAAGAACTTTAAAAATCACGATTGGATGCCATATATCAGTAGTTCCCAAACTGGGGTCCCCGGACCCCTGGGGGTCCGCGATGAGGTTTTAGGGGGTCCGCGAACAACACGCAATATTTAACTAATCAATAGTTAGCTTTAAGAAAAATAAAATTCATTATTTTTATCCACTCTTTTTTTAATTTTATTTTTTTAAATAAAATAATAATGAACTTTTTTTCTAAATAACTTTGAATTAAATACATTCATGAAATTAATTTCACACTAATATCACGGTTATATCTTCAATCAGAATTAAATTGTTTGGGAGCAGGTTTCGTTTTGGCACAATTCCATGATTAACGGTGACTATACTCTGATGTAGCTCGGACGTCAAAGCACTTGTAACTTCGAGCATTACTACTAGAGACCGGACTACTAAAGAATACTACTAGAGGCCGGACTACTAGAAAATACTACTAGAGACCGGACTACGAGAGAGTACTACTAGAGACCGTACTACTAGAAAATACTACTAGAGACCGGACTACTAGAAAATATTACTAGAGACCGGATGACGTCAGCTTTGAAAAGAGGGGGACATAGCGAACGTCTTCCGCCTCTCCTCTTGCAATATGGTTTTAAGGGGTCCGCGAAATTTTTTTTTTCTCTGAGGGGGTCCGTGGACCGGAAAGTTTGGGAACCACTGCCATATATCATTTTGAAGTGGGTCACATGATCGCTTCATATAAGAGGTGTTATTATTATTTTAATTTTTATTTAAAAAACTACTGAACTAAACTACTATACTAAAAAACCACTCTACTACTACTATACTAAAAAACCACTGTAGCACATATCTAATCATCTTCAGCGAGATATGTAGCACATATCTAATCATCTACACCAAACATCTTATACTACCACATAGCTTCCTAAAAGTAATTAAGGGAAATCAACTAATTTGGTAACTATTTGTGTATTAGTATGTACTTCTTTTTGTGGCTAATAAGTTTTTCTTAATCTAGGCCATCCGTGATGGTGTAATTGAAGCGACTATCAACCATGCCAAGGGATATATGCAATCTAAGCAAATGGTAGATGTGTACAGCACAGGAGAACCTCTTGCAGCATTTCATAAGCGAATTAGCTTTTGTCTTGATATTCACAATAAGTCTGTCAAGGTACGGAATATGATATTATTTTATTATATGATATTATTATTGAATATGCCAATTTTACCTTTTCACCGGGTTTTCACAGTTTTTAGAAAACCCTTATTTTTCATTTTTAAAGGCCCTTAAAAGTACGTATTTTTTATCAAAGGACCATAAAACATTCGCTTCGCTTCCGAACTGCTCCCAAAGGATGACTAATTTGTTACGCTAAGCCTAAGCCTAACTCTCGAAATAAATTCACTAAAAATCACCTTTTCAACACAGAAATCTACTTTTTTCAGGAATAATAGAAATACTTATTTTCTATTTTTCATACGAATCTCAATACAAAATACTCATTATTTGCTTTTTCTGTGAATTCTACTATTCGTCATCGAAAAATATGCTAAAAAAATTATTTCCTTATCTAAATTAGGTGGCATAATATTGTGATTGATTCCAAGTATGCTCAAAAACTCAAAAGAATTCAGATCTTTCAAATCTCCTGTCCAAACATCAGTTGCAGAAACAGCTATTGGAGCTGGTGGCGTTGTAATAATAGTGCACTCAGAATCTGAAGAATCACTTGCATTTTCATATTCATCTTCAGAAATACCCCAGTTCTACGAATCTTTACTATCTGCATCACTTTCATTACTGCCCCGTTCGTTTATCATACGAGTATATTCTTCCACATAAAGAAAATGTCCTGGTCCAGCCATTCTTTTATCCGAAATAACCTAATAATTTCACTGCCGCACATTCCTCAAAAACCCAAACTTAAAAAAATACTCTCTTGCATTCCTATAATTCACCAACAAAATCATTAAGCTAAAATCAAAATAAGACCTGAAGCTCAATTATAAAACAGTAGATGCTGCGAGAAGTGCTCTGTTTGTTTATATTACAAAACCATGTTTCACCGCTCCAGATGGAGAAATAATTCATTGGATCCCCCCTATGCAAAGGTCAAGTAACTGTAAAATACATTGGAGTTGTTCGCATGGACATTTAATGCCATCTAGTAGACAAATAAATTCAAATAAAAACTTTCCATATGAAAAAACACTCTCCCGTGACCGTCGTTTTTTAGGGTAAATTTTCCCTCAATGCGGATGCGTGACAGTCATCCTTGAAAGCAAGTTTGCAGCCGACACACGGGCGCGTCAACCATCCGGACAGGGTTAAAACAAGTGTAATCACTAAATAAAGCAAACTGTTGTTAACTGCTGGTTTGTCCTGCATATATTGCTGCAACACAACCTAATGTTTTTTGCTCATAGTTCAAGCATTTTTATGTCAATAACTATGTTGATACTATGTAACACATTTTGATAGAAATTGCCATGAAAATTCAGTAGATTATGTGTTTTTATTTATTTGTTTATGTTATTTATTTATTTACTTATTTTTATATATATATAAAATTTGCTTGAACTATGTTAAAGTATGCATGTATAAATGCATTTTGGGTTCTTAAAATCCTTATTTTTTATTACTAACTTGTACAGGGTTACCACAGGTGACTATTTTAAGCAAAAAATGACCAAACATTAATTAATTTTACTTCTACTGCTTTTTTAGATCTTAATGACTATTTTTGAGAAAAATTCATACAATATCAGATATAATTCTTCAGTTTGCATTCCAATCTTATTCATCCATTAGAATCAATGCAGCTCATGATGACATAACACAAGCTTGTAGCATGGTACAAATATTAGATAACTGGCATTGGTGAATACAGGGGTTAGAAAGGCATTCAGTTAGAATGGTATTCTAATTTATAATGAGATACATAGATTGCTGTCCACTATATTTTATTTTTATAGCTATCATCTTAATATTTTCTGGGCATATTCTACCTGACCCTTCCTTAAATTATGTAATTTTGCTCCAGAATGGAGTTAGTTTAGATTTATTTAATGAGCAAATTTTGTCTGTATTTTTCTGTCAAAGCTATCTTATACTTGCTTAAGACCCTGTCAACTAACTCACATTTATATTCTTTTACCTGGACAGATGATGGATTATGGGGTAGTAACAAAGGTCTGAAACGTTTTTTAGGTAAAGCCACACATTGAGGATGCATGGAACTGTATCTTATGTTGCTCAAACATATTTAGACATGCACAATTAAAATCTTTGTTGTAATGTATGTCTCCCGCCAAAACTACTTTTAAAAGAACTATATCTATCAGCACATATGCAACTGCAACATATCTAGTACATACAGAAACCATAAGAAAACTTTGATTTCTGTGCCTGTAGTGCTGTCTTGCAACGCCATTGTGTGAGCTGTTTGAAACAAACTACATCATTCACATGTTGTTTCTATGCAGTGTGTGTTGAGGACTCAATGTGTAGCGGGCTTGCCTTAAACTTGGTCACCTATCCCTTGCCATTAGAAATTCTTATATTTAGTGTAGTTGTAAATAAAAAAGAGATTGCAAGACCAGTGAGTTTATCCAGATCAAGCATGACTGGACATGATCTTAATAAGCAAAATTCCAAATAATCCAGAAATATGATTATCTAAAAATGGCATAATTTATTGCATAACTCATATTCGCAGAAATTAATAAAATCACTCAACTTAGAGTAAAAGAATTTCTGTTTTATCTGACTGTTTCGGACATTCTTTTGAGTTGCAGTTAGTTCCAGAACATGTTACAAGTTCTTCAAAAATACTTTCTAGCAAAAATTTAATTTGTCAAATTATATGTATCACTATAACAAAATCATCACTTAAATTTTTAAAAAATTAAAAAATTCACGAAAAAGAAATATGATCATGATTTAAAAAAAACAACTAAATCTCAATTACCCAGTGTTGCCGGGGTTCTAAATGAGGCCCACTACTTAAATAATACAGGTACAGAAAATTTCACTCAATTTCCAAATTGTCTGTTTTGAACTAAAATCATTCTCGTTACACATATGAAAGAAATCGCCAAAAAGTTCCTGTAACCCCTGAATTATTGCTATCTCAGTGAATTTTCATCAAATTTAATTAAAATTTTAACACAATACATGATGATAATGTAATACCAAATTCAAAATAAATAAGATATCTTTTAAATTCTCAAAACTAGAAAACCCAAAAAATTAAGGCATTTGGCTGTCCGCGGCTGCTTCCTCCAGATGAAAAGGAAGGAAAAGTGTGCATGGTTAGCTCACCCTTTCTTGCATGTTCAGTACATCGACCAGGTAAAAGAGTGCTGTTATTGCATATCATGACAGGGAATGAAAATATCGATGGATATGCTTCACTTAAAAGTTATTAAAATTTAAATTAATTACTAATTGAAAAAATAATTGCAATAATCCAAAGAATATATATGGTTATCTTTTAGCCAAACTATTAAAAGTGTGGTACTCTGTTTTTTGGATGTGACGATATATATATTAGATAGTCCAGAAAATGCAAATTTCAATGTATATAAAAAAAAAATTAAAGAATTGCCCAACGGCTGTGATTCAAACTTCAAACATCATTGGAAAGAGTTCCGCACATATCTTCGATCTTTCTGGTGGTGTAAAGATGGAAATTCTGTGATAATATTTTCAGTTGCTAAAGAACTGATTTGTGTGAAAATATTAAAACATAAAATAGCTAATTCAAATTTTTAAAAAGTAATGCCGAAGAGCACCTTCTCGGGTCCTAAAATACCTGTGTGCCGAATTTCATAGCCATATGACATTTAAATTTCCCACTTCAGCCCGCACACTTTGAAAGACACACAAAAATCTTCCTATGTTATGTAAGATTGTTGATATGGTACACAGTAAATAATGCATACAAGTTGATCGATACTTAATATTGTTTCATCCTATGGTCATGCATCAAAACAGCTATTACTAGACCATATCCATTTAGTGAGTAATTAAAAAAAATATATCCTGAATATCTAATTCATTGAATATAGTTTGTACTGTTGGTATTCTGCGAACCACATATTTTGAAAAATTACATGAGAAATGTATTAGGAAAAATTACATAATTAAAATTTTTTATTTAGTTTCAGCATAGTGATTTGACTTGTTTAACTATAAGTCCACTTAACCAAATATTTGATTAGTGTGTTCTGAGAGCCAGCCGTATTACAATTATTAAGGTAGGATTGATGATTAGCATGTTCTGTGGGCCATATTACAATTATTGATAGGGTTGCTGTGCAGTGCATAGCTATAAGACACTGCTAGTCTGTATAGTTATCTGTTATGTAAATTCACGTTTGGCGAATTCTTTGTCCTAAAAAAATTTAGGTAACTCTTATGATATTTGAAAAGCGTTAGAGGATATCTCTAAAACTGTTTTCTGCATTTTATTTGTATTTTTTTATAGTGTTGCAGTTAATACATATTACTTGTCATTTGTATTTGAAATATTTTTTTTTTCTGTTTAGACAATGCGATTCCCACCTAAATCATTTCATAAAGATCTTGAAACAGCAGAGGTATGTATTTTTTATAATATTACTGCTACCCTATTAAGTATTTTAAATCTAGCTTAAAATAAGTAATCTTCATATTGCAAGAAAATTTAACTGCAAGTTTTTATTATTATTTATTTATTTAAAATGTTTTTAGTACAAACTTGCAATATTTCATCTCTAAATGTTGACATTAGACAGGATTGTATTCAACCAATAATCATTTCAGTATATGTTGCCGTATCAAAAACATACCATATTCTCATGCATTATGCGACAGGTCAGATAATTCGAGGGACACTGCAGAAAACACTCATAAGGTGATATTAAATGCCTATACTTGAGCTTTAGACATCTTAGCTCAATGCTATGACACCTACCAACCACGCTTTAGCCCCAGGATCAAATTCCAGCATTGCCATGTTGGTGGCATTGCATTTTCATTACAACACCAGGTTTCAAAATGTAATTAGTTGGTAAAATCTGACCTACCTAAAAATGTAGGGGTGGTACAAAAAATGGTAAAAAATATATTTTGCATATTTCTTTGATTAACACTAGAACAATGGATATTTTAAACTACCTAGAACGATGGGCAGCGGTCAGTTTGATCGCCATAGAAAAAGTACAACATACCTTTAATTCAAAACCAAAACATCATAGTTACAGCACTTAGGATGTTTCTTTGACACATTTTTTGCAATAAGCTTTCTTGATACACTACTTGATGCATAAAATTTCAGTGGGCTTGGATTAGCCATTTTAGAGGAATCGTTTCTCAAAGTAGTTATGTGGTAAAAATGACCGCTTCCGTCATTCTAATGTTAAAACACAGTGTACTATAACTCTATTTCTTAGAAATAAACAATTCTTACAAATTAATTTAAATGTTAATTACGAATCATTTGGAAAGTCGCAAAGATATTGCACATTGAAATGAAATACAGTTTCTAGTAAATTTTTTAATTCATTAATACAGGAAATGAAACCATATATCGAGTTTTGTGGCATGCTAGTTAACCTCACTATTTTTTGGTATGTTGGCTAATGTGTGGGTATACAGTACTTTTAGTTTATGTAAAATAATTAATTACTGATGCATCAATATTGTAAAATGTTTAAATAGATCAAGCCATTGTCACATCAATGCCTTTGCAATATTTGTATAAAAATAAATGTGTTTGATGTGAAGTAACACCTATCTATTAATGTTAAATTAAATTTTTCTCAAAAGCATCCAATTTAAAAAAAAATAACATTGCGTTGGTTAGTAATTAATTATAAAATCTTTAAAAGATGTCATATTATAGGATAATAAGATAATTTTTATTTAATTGTTCCCAATCACAATAATTAAAGTGAAAGATAAATAAATTTAACAAATTTGTGGTATTTTTATGTTTTGCTACTTTATTTATAATTCAATTGTTTTGGTGCTTAATGACCAAGTAACTTGATACCTTCAAAATTCTTGATGCCTTCAATAGTAACTAAATTTAAAGCTACTCCATAGAAAAGTAACTAATTAAGTTAAAATATATAGAACAGAAAAAGTAACTGATTATAACTAAATTTAAAACATCACTTTTGCAATTCAGATTTCAATTTGAAGTTTTACAGCACAACAATGTTTTTAACTAATTATAGCTGAAAACTATTGCTGTATCTTCTTCAGCAACCCAATCCAGCTTGTAATTGGATATTAATGCAGCAGCATCTGATAATTGTTTTGTTGTTGTTTTTTTTAAATAGTCATCAAATCTGCAAAAACAGATACATCTAAAATTAAATTTCCATTACTAATAATACCTAATATATATTTAATAACAAAACAGTAAAACTTGAATGCTGAATTGGTAAACTAATTAAAAATGAATATGATATATCAAAAGTAATTCAAATGGTAAAAAAAAAACAGAGATTTTATAAGTTATGTAACTTACCTTTTTTCTAATTCTTTTAGCAATGGTAAAATGAGGGTTCTTATGGGAACCGATAGACAACCTCAATGATGGATTTCAGAAGCAGGCTTTAGGGTTGTTCTAGGAACACGAACAACACTTCTGAAGCGAAGTACGACCAATTTTTGCACCAAGTGAAAATGTCACAGCCTAGCAATATGAAAGAAATTAGCTGGGAAAACACATAAATAACTAAGAATTTAACTAAGAACTTTTTTATTTTAATTAATGTAATTCATTACTTTTATGAAAAAAGTAATGAATTACATTAAAAGTTAACAAAAATAAAAGTAACAAAATAAGCTAAAAATTGACATAAAAAATAATTTTTAAATTGTGTTATTCCCAAGTTTATTAATAACTCATCTTTCATATATTGGTAAATAAAGTTACTGAAATAATTCATTAAAATTTATAAATTTACATATAAAGGCTTTTCTGTATTACATATAAATGTTATTTTTCTGTATTGAGAAGAAAAATAATTAATGCTTTGTTTTTTGTAGGGAAGGCAATTAAACGTTTTTGATAATGTTAAGAAAAACTGTATGATTTTAAATGCTGTTATGAATTTGCACATAATTTAAATCATAAGCAACTTATCTGATACTTTTAATGAAAATAAGTAATAAAAGGGGATATCATCAGTTTTCTTAAAATCTTATTTATTTTACACAGGAGCGCAGAGAACGAGAAAAGCAGGATATAGAATATGCAAAAGAAATGACTGATGAAGAAGATGATGGCTTTCCTTAAATCAATTCATCTCATTATATTCAACGTTGACTTTCTCCATGGACTCATGGTTCACCATTTTTATGCTTGTATTATCAGATGCAATTGTAAACATATTTAACAAATGAGTACAATATTAGTCTAAAATTTAAAATAAAGAAGTTTTGTTATAATTCTAGAATCATTTTGAGCAATTTCATTGCAGATCAAAGCAAATTTTTATTTTTTATGATACATAGTATATGTGTAGGAACAGTAATGTGATTGTATAAATAATCCTCATTTTAGTTTTCTTTTAATTTAAATATTTTAGAAAATGACTGGGTATTTAACTGGGTAAACCCCATAGGATTGGTTAATTGCTTGCTAAAATTTTTACCCAGCTGACTGAAAATATAGTAGAATTACTGCTATATGAATATCATTCGTGCTCAACTATAAGAAGGAAAGAGAAAAATCATATTTCATTTCAGCTCTTTTATTGCACATTGTTTGATCCTAGTAAGGTTGGAAGGATAATGACTGTTATTATAGAAAATGGTAGCTAATAAATGTTAAAGATATTCATTTGGGGCCAAAGAAATTTGGTTATGCTTTAGAGATTCTACATTGGGTACAATCTAAGTTCCATGGATAGGCATGATTGCTTGATAAAGAAAAAACAGAGCTGTCCCTCATGACATCACTGCCCAACCAAGTATATTTAGACGTGTTTTTTATACATTCTGAAATTTATATGAAAAAATATATCATTCATTCTTTTATAATAGTGAGAGAATCACACATTTGGCCTGCAAATGGAATACTAAAATATAGCAATTCACACTCATAAAAATTTCAGTTCCAGATTGACATTGTTTTAAATTTGTGGAATTTAAGCAAAATCGGGAATATTGTAACACCTTGAACCTGCAGTCTTTTTTTCTTTTTTTTTTAATACATTTTTCAATGTTAATATGTCATTAGCCTTGCTATCGATGTGGGTGCATTTTAAACATATATTTGTTTTAAATTATAAATTGTTCAGTGTTTTTGGTTGAACATTATTTAAAAGCAGACTATATCAATATAATCATTTGGTTTAATATTAATGTCATATCTAGATTACGTCTAGATATAATGTATCTGTCATCATATCTAGATTTAATATTAATGTCATCATATCATAGCGTGCTTTAAATTTGAATATATTTTTATTTGGCAATAACTAATTTTTCTACATTAAACATTTTTAAAAATGCTTACCAATAAGGTTCATTTTAGGCACTTATTTCTATCAATTTTCTTTTTATATTTTCTACCTTTATCACTGCTAACACATTTCCTTTTTCTATCAAGTGGAATGGGATACTTCAAAGTATTTCTTAAATAAATATAAGCATGCTTGCTAAAGTAACATAAAATTAAAGTATTTGAAATATCTTAGCTGGGCCGTGCAACAGGTTTTTCTTATTAAACAAAATTTAACATTTGATTTTAGTAAATACTTAGGTCTTCTCTGATATTTTCAATTCCAAACTCTCAAATTATTGATTCATAACCTACATGTTGTTTTTTCTATATTGGAGTTGTACATCTGATTTGAATATTCTGATACAAACATTTTATATTTTTCTTCGAGATTTACTCTGATTTTATTCAATTATCTAAGATATAAATAAAGAGATGACCTTGATATTATACATCAGTGAGCGCAATAAAATTTGATGAAATTTAAATTTTGCAAAAAAAAACAGTTTGTTAGATTTAATATTTTTATACAGAGAATAAATGAGTATAATATTTTGGATTAGGTGGGACTATTTAAAGATTATGCAAATATTGGCCATTTCTGTTGGTTTAACTATTAGTCTGATTTTGGTTGCAGAAATTTTGATCAAATGTGAAAAGTGTTTCATGCAAAGTAATTTTCCATATCTATCATAAGAATTTTTATCTATATAGTACAATGGATAATAAAATATTGATCTGTTTTACATTGGAATTTTGTATTGGTGGTACAATTAGATTTAAATATATTTGGTTTAATACCATTTCAAAAGAAAATTTTAATCACATACTGCATGTTTCATTCTAATAGTAAATCTGACCATTTCAAACTACATAAATGTTGACCATTTCTGTCTGATTTTGATTTGGACAAAGTTCGATTTTGCTGCCAAAATTTTGGTCAGATTTGGTAAAATTTCATCTTAAGTATTTGTGTTGCACAAAAACATTTTTATATAAAGTTTCTTATGCATGCAAAGGATGTTAAACTGTTGATCTGTTTGCCTTGAAATTCAATTTTGGTGGCACTATCTTAAAATTTGGTCTCATTTGACTTTCTCAATAAAATTTTTAATCAGAAAATAAATGCTTTTGTACTCAGAATAATGTGCCTAATAATTTAGCACCAGAGTTGTCCTTAAAAATGATGAAATTATTGGTGATATTTGTCAGGAAACCTGTTTGGTTTAAGCTTTGTAATTTTGGTCAGATTTGGTAAAATTTTATCTGAGGTATTTATCTACAGTAGTGGCCAAAATTGTGAAACCCTTTTGAAAAAAGTGTATTTTTGAGGTTTGATGGCTAATAACACCACTTTTTTTTGTACCAATACCATAAAATTATATATCAATGGAAAAATAATTTAATCACGATTGTAATGCAATAATATTTATGAATTACTTTTTAATAGAACAGCATTTATAAAGAAGAAAAGTGAAATACATAGAAAAAAGGAGATATACAAAAAATTCTCGCATCAGTTAATACTTAGTTGGGTAACCTTTAGCCTTAATTGCAGCCTTACAGCACTTTCCCATGGAGTGAACCAAATTTTTTAGTTCTGCCTGCAGCTGTTATAATGTGAAACCAAGATTGAATTATTGCTTCTGTTAATTGGGTTTTATTGCTGGGTTGCTTCTGACTAACAAGCTTCTTTAAGTCAACTCCATTTAGCAATATCGCGAAATTTTTTTATTTAAACAGGCCGGTATATTTCGTTTTATTTTTAAATATTTTCCATTTTTTCAATCTGCTTCCATCCACTAATATTTTATATTTTTTGTGCTTTTTATGCTGAGATATTATCTTTTAAACGTATTGTTGGTGAAAATGAGATATATGTTTAGGATAACGAAATTAAATTTTTTTTATTTATTCAGGCATTTAGAATTATAAGGCTTATTAGAAATACATTTGAAGAGCATAAATTAGAATTTTATATGTTTGCACCCATAGTTGAATATCTCATTTCAATTAAAAATGAACATCCTTCTCATCTTAATTTTATTAAAAGTACTTTAAAATATTTTGAAACATATGAACAAAGGTGCTTCTGCCAAAATATTAGATGAATATGGTGAGGGCCCATTTTAGTTGAAATATTAAAAAAAAAAGACTTCTAATAACTACCCTGAATAATCAACTTTTTTCAGACATTTTTTTTCTTTCAAAATTTTTCTTAATCAATAAATTTGATACTATAATTACATATAATTGCATTTTAGTTAATCCATATAGATTGTAAAAAAGCTTTTTTTAATACATTTATGTTTTTAAAATGAATTATAATTTTCTATAATGACATTTGAGACCATTCCAGTAAGTTTTAGAAAAAGTATTCCGAATTACGGAAAAATCCCTTATCCAGAATGCCTGAAGTCCCAAGCATTCCGGATAATAGATCCTGTACTGTACTTCATTATCTTGGAAAAGATCACATGCAAAAAGCTACAGTATAGGCTCGAAGTATTTCATTTATGTATCTTTGGACATTTATATTCCCATTGATCACTCAAATTCTGCCCACACCTCTTGATGTCATACAACCCCAGATCATAACACTAACTGGGTGTTTCGTGGTAGGTATGTAACACAATCAGGATGCAAATTGCCTCTGATTCTTCTCCTTATGTATTTTACGCCATCACTATCAAACAGGGAGATTTTGGTCTCATCACTCCAAATTACACTGTCCCATTGTTCTGTTGTCCAGTTAACATGAGTTTTAGCCCAGTTTAATCTTTTCAACCTTTGAGAGATAAAAATGGCTTTTTTTGTGGAATTCTAGCATTTAGACTAAATTTATGCAGTCTGCTCCGAACAGTTCTTGCACTCAACTTCACAGAAGGTTTGCATCCTGATTGCATTACACCTACCATGAAACACCCAGTTAGTGTTATGATCTGGGGTTGTATGATATCAAGAGGTGTGGGCAGAATTTGCTCTATCAATGGGAATATAAATGCCCAAAGATACATAAATGAAATACTTGAGCCCAAACTGCAGCCTTCTGCACATTATCTTTTCCCAGCAATAAAACCCAATTAACAGAAGCAATAATTCAATCTTGGTTTCACATTATAACAACTGCAGAACTAAAAAACTTGCTTACCCAACTAAGTAACTGACATGGTGAGAATTTTTGTATATCTCATTTATTCTATGTATTTCACTTTTCTTCTTCTTAAATGCTGTTCTATTAAAAAATAATTCCTAAATGTTATTGCATTAAAATCTTGATTAAATAATAAATTGAATAATTTCTATTGATATATAATTTTATGGTATTGGTACAAAAAAAAGTGGTGTTGTGAGCCATTAAACCTCAAAAATACACTTTTTCCAAAAGGTTTCCACAATTTTGGCCCCTTCTGTGCATCCCATAAAACCATTTTTATCCATATAGCTCAAAGAACGATAAACTCTTAATCTGTTTGCTCTGAAATGCAGTTTTAAGACCACCATAAATTTTGGCCTGGTTTGGATTTTTCACTGGAAATTTTGGTCAGAATTTGTATTTTTATCACTGGAGAGACATTTTGAATATAAAGGCAGTTTTGTATGTTTAATGATCACATTATTTACCAAAGTTAGCCTCCTTTGGAGGCCGCCCCTCCAAACTCAAGGGTTGTGCACTGCAAATCTGATGAATTATTTAATCTTTTGTATGTAGACTTCTACCTAAATATATTATCAGACAATTATTTTGTCCTGGACTCTTGCTCCATAAGATAAAGGTGTAGCTAATAGTAGATACCCTGCTTCACTTCAGTTTTGGTTATTAGTAGAATTTGTCCAGTCCGTACCTCATTTTATATTCCATAAATCATTAGGAATGGTCCTTGATTATGATAAACAATTAAATTTAGGTCTATAAATAATTAGACAATTTTTACTTTCCCTTCAATACATTTATAGACAAACAGAATGTGATATGATCGGTGAGATCAAATGTGGCAAAACATTACAAGGATTTATTTTCTAATCTTGTTTCTACAAGTTACAATATGGGTAAAACTTGAGATGTATAGATAGGTATACATAAAAATCATTAGGAATGATCAGCAATTATGATAAACAATTAAAATTTAGGTCTATAAATGATTAGGTAATTTTTACTTTCTCTACAATACAATTATGGACAATTAAACAGAATGTGATATGATGGGTGAGGTCAATTGTGACAAAACATTGAGGATTTATTTTTTAATCTTGTTTTTGCAAGTTACAATAAGTGTATTACTACAGCATTGTACTAAAATTTGAGATATATGGATATAGATACATAGGAATCATTAGGGGTGATCAGTGATTATGATAAACAATTAAAATTTAGGTATATAAATGATTAAATAATTTTTACTTTCCCTACAATACATATATGGACAATTAAATAGAATGTAATATGATGGGTGAGGTTCATAATAACAAAAAAATTATGAAAATTTATTTTCTTATCTTATTTTTGCAAGTTACAATAAGGGTATTACTACAGCATTATACTAGAACTTGTGATATATACATAGGGTTCCTAGGAAAATCCTTAAGTGCCCTCGATGAAGAATTTTATAAGTTAGGATCGTGAGCTCAGCAGTAAAACAAAAAAGATGAAAAATCCAAATTTTAAAGTTGTGTAAGGAGTAGGAAATTACATTAGAAACTAACACAACACATATTCAAAAAGCAATAAATATGCGTCAAAAAGTTGTATCATCAGGGCCTCTAACACGGTGACACCTATTAAGAGTAGTTTGAATAATGAACTCAACAACAGAACGAGATTGAAGAAAAATGGCCATTACAAAGTTGTCGAGCATCGGTTTATTAGTACGAATTGCAGCAGGAGAGTACATTCCACTTATATGGAAAACAATACCTGCCATACTTCATTGGTTGCTAGATGCTGTAACATAGTGACATCTGCAATGCTTTTCAAACTACATGGTTGCATTTCTTCCCAAATTTAAATGTACATTGTAGGAACTACAATGTACACTTATTGTATACACTTATTGTAACTACTTAAATGTACATTGTAGGTTGGAAGGAGAATATTTTGAACAGGATTTACCTTGGATTCCTATGCATGCAAGTGTTTTTAACATTGTGGGATATGACAGTAATTCACTAATAACTATATTGTGTCAAATATGGTAGCTGTAACAGTTTTATTGTCGATTCTTACTCATTAAACAATGCTCTGCAACTTCGCAATTGGTTGTTTACATCTTGCTTTGTTATCAAGTTTGTTTTCTTACCTTTTTAAGAGGCTCTGCAATACCTTTTATTTGATCGGGCATAATCACTTTTTTATACACACACTTAACGTATACACTCATGGGCCTTTCCAAGTTATTGAAGTGCTTAAGAATTTTCCTATAAACTCTAATAAGCACCTAAATATATTGAAATTGAAACTACATGCAATAAATCAAAACCCTTGGTAAAATTAAGTAGAGTGTAACTCAATTCAACTTTATTGTACCAGAATCCATTTTTAAGTAGCTTGTGATTTTTTTCTTTGCAAATTTTGCAAAAAAAAAATTTGAAAAACCTCTATCGTAGGTCTAAATAATCCCAATTATAGCATGTTCCTTCATATTGAAGGACTTTAAAAAATCTTTCTATTGATACAAAGTTTAACAATGTACCTCCTTGAGAAGGTAACTCCCCCCCCCCCCTTCCCATTGGGGACTAATCACATTATGAACACAAAAATTGTATTGCGTCTATTATTCACTGGAGTGATATATAAAATTTCGAAGTTTTCACTCAAATATTAAAACATTTTATCTAGTTCTAGATTTTTTGATAAACCTTCATGAAAATCCATTAATATTTGTGGCAGCCATTGTCTACACAAAAAATCGACCACAGACAGACAGACATACGGATGGACATCACTCTAAAAATAGTCAAAACATGTTCAGGAGATCCTAAAACATATATTCGCATCAAAATCGAAAATTTTAACAATACTTTCTCTATAATATCCTATAGTATGAGAAGGTAAAAATCAGAATAAATTCCTAAGCGGGTAATGGTCTTCTGTTTGGCCTCGTCTGCATTATAAATCGCGCGGCATACTTCTTACAAACATAGGATGCACTATTCATATATATATATATATATATACTAACAGCGATTCCCGGCATAGCTCGAAATTTACTACGCAAAACTGTGATAAAAATTACACCGGAACATATAAGGCCGTGAATCTTATACATTGTTTTTTCACTGTGAAAGAAGTAAATTCATAGCATTGTGTAAGAAAAAAAATCATTGCATTATATATGTTATCGGCAATGTATGAAAGCCGGCATTTTATAGAATACTTGGGCATTATGTAGAATACCGAAAACTGGTCGGCAATCTATGAAACGATTAACATTTTACAGATTTCCTAGGCATTCTATAGAATGCTAAATGACAAACCAGCAAAGTATGAAATACACCTCCGATTCATTCCTTTTTTCATATTTTGTCTAAATAGCATTTGTCATTCTATAGAATACCTAGGTATTATATACAATGCCTAGGGAAAGTACATATATAATAATTCTCATATTTCATACTTTACCTAAAAAAGGCCCGGTATTTTATAAAATGCCTAGGTATTCTATAGAATGCCGACATTTCATACATTGCCGGTAACATAACCGGCATTCTATAGAATACCGAAAACTGGTCGGCAATCTATGAAACGATTAACATTTCACGCATTTCCTAGGCCAAACATTTTATAGAATACCAAACGACAAATCGGCAAAGTATGAAATATATCTCCGATTCATTCCTTTTTTCATACTTTGCCCAAATAGCATTTGTCATTCTATAGAATGCCTAGGTATTATACACAATGCCTAGGGAAAGTATATAATGATTCTCATATTTCATACTTTGCCTAAAAACGGCCTGTATTCTATAAAATGCCTAGGTATTCTGTAGAATGCTGACATTTCATACATTGCCGGTAGCATATACAATGCAATGATTTTTTTTTATCTGCTTCTGGCAGGCCCTCCGTGCAGCATCTCGGAATGTGATTATTAGGTGTCCACAATTGATGTACATTCAATATGTACAGTTTGAAAAGAAAACTAAAATGACTCTTAAACGCTAGGCAACAATGCAAATGTTAATAAATTAAATGACATTATCCTAATTTGTTAGGTTTTACCACAATGCTACCTTGTAAACCACATTTTTTTATTTTCCTCCCGGAGCTAAAACATACAAATTTTATGAAGTTCCTACTCTTGAGCATGCCACATACAATTGGTCATGAAAGAAGCAAGAACTTCCTAAAGTCACGCCTGCAAACTTTAGGGTTTTGTCCTTGAGTTTTGTTGATGGTCATGGCAAATGCCAGCCTAACTGGGAACTGGACTCATTTCAAGCTAAATAGTAAGTCGGTTGCCATCAACGGTATGCCTAGTATGAATGCGTCATCTCCTTTTGCCTTCCCCATTAATACTGTGGCTTGTATGACATTTGGTAAAATATTTTTGACACAGACGTGTTCCGTTGCATAGTTTTGGGGGGTCCAAATTACGCAGAAGCATTATTGGTGATCCTTTCTTTAACTTCAAGATATGAGAAGGCATTCCAGGTGGCTCAAGGTAGTTCAGAAATTCCAGCGGGAACTGCATCATCGGTGTCCACTGCAAAGTCAAATGACTTGTCATGCTATAAAATGCTGATAATTAAATAACCATTAATCCTCACAAAATGCTGATAATTAAATGACCATTTTGATTTCTTAATACTTTTCATTGTTGAGTAAGCCTGTGAAAAATAAACCATGGTGATAGAGTTTTCATTTAAATTCATATTTCAAACCTGCGATTTTCAAAAGTGACTAATACGTTCAATAAACTCCCATAAAACTCGGAGATTTAATTGACTTTCACGTTTTAAACCAACAATGTCCAACCTTTTTCGTTGGGAATCATGGAGTTAAGAGTAGAACTCCTAGGAAAAAGTTTCGTTTTCCATTAATATCTCGACAACCCCTGGTCTTTGAAACTCGAAACTTGGACTAAATTTATGGAGGGATATTTCAAAGCTACCCACAAAATTTCATTAAATTCGGTGCAGCTGTTCTCCCGTGATGATGAGACAAACAAAAGTTTCATTTTTCACTAATATCTCGAAAACGCCTGGCTGTAGAAACTCAAAACATAGACTAAATCTTAAGTGAGGCTATTTCAAGGCTATCCACCAAATTTCATCAAATTCGGTTCTCCAGTGATGTTGGATCATGCATACATACATACTTTCCTTCTTTATATATATATATGTGTGTGTGTGTGTACTAGAAAATGTACCCGACGTTGCCAGGTATTTAAAATTCAAACCTCTGATAAACCGCAGCAAATTTCTGACAATGCGGATGCCATTTTTTTAGCTTAACATAAATTCCTGTAATGCAATTTGCAGTGACATCGGAATGCTGGCCAATCCACCTCCACACACATATGCGGCGATCATCCGCACTGAATGGGACTCGGAATTTGTCACTAAAAACAACATTGTCTCCAATCAGACACTGTCTTAACTGATCGAGCTCAACATTAATCCAGACATCTCTGCCTATGCTAAGGGGTCAATGGTAGACGCCTTAATGGACGCCATCACCTAATTGCACTTACTGTCAGTCATCCCTGAATTGTATCTCTTGATGCAGGATGCATTGAGGATGGTAAATGCCTTTGAATGACTGATAGTGGCACCATTGGGGTGAACGTGGTTCCTCTCCTGATTACACGATCCTCATGAGTGAGCAGTTGTGTGTCTGGAGCTTCCTGAATCTCTACGACGGCCTTCTCTGATTCACTTGCCATTACTAAGCAACTATCATATACCGCTCTGGGCGACTGATACGTCTGTTGGACCAACCAGCTTCCCTTAGGCCTATGATATGTCCTTTCTCTAAATCCGACAATTGTTCGCAGTGCCGTCGAGTACGTCTCAAAGGCATCTTTGTACGCAACTTGCGGTATTAAAGCAGAATATCCAGTTCCAATTGCCCGTGTCTTTTTAAATGATGTATGTTACGTGGCGTCGCTCTCATGCAAGTTGCATGAGCCAACATCATTGGCGTTGATGGTTTGATCATTTGCATAACTCTTAAGCCGATATTTGCTTGCCGAGTTTCGCATCTGCAGCTCAATTTTTTGTGGGCACATATATTTTTTTGCCACAAAGTGTATATAAGAATAATTACATTCAATTCATTTATATTTTTCTTTGACAATTTTTATTTAACATTCTGACATTACTCTTGAATGTATCTCCCACATTACTCTGAGTTAATTTATTGAATTTTCTCCTCTATCCGTTCTAAATTAATTTATCCTAAAACTAAGCTTGCCTCGCTGTCCGATTATTTATTATCCTTTCAAATCGAGTATACATGGCTTACAAATCGATCTTAAGCACCGCAATAACTTTGTAAGGAAAGGTCCATGGAAGGTACATGCTAGATCTATCTGGAACCACGCTCGATCGAATGAAAGGAATTGCAGAGCCCATACTAGAGAATTTACAAAGTTAAGAATGACGAACTCGACAATAAAACGAGATAGATGAAAATAGCCAATTAAAATGTTGTAGAGCTGTGTCTAATTAATAGGTATTGATACCAGGAATAAAAGAAACTCGTATACGGAAAACAATAAAAATCTGTCAAAAAGTCGTGCCATCAGGATCTGTAACACCTGCAATGTTACCATTCCTAAAGAGGAGATACATTCACCAATAGCCATATTGTGTTAAAATTATGTGTAAAAAAATATTAAATATTGTGTAATATATTGTGTAAAAATGCCACCTGTAACAGTTTTCGTCTCGATTCCTACTTATTAAATAATGCTCTACAACTTTATGATTGGCTTTATTTGTGCATCTCACGTTATTGCCGAGTTCGTCATCCTAATTGTTTTAATTCTGCGACAGAGGCGCTGCAATTACTTTTGCTCCATCGGGCAAAGTCACTTTATAATGAACAGCCTTGATGTGTATACACTCATGGACTTTTCCTTGCAAAGTCATGGGGATATTTAAGAACTTTTTTAGTTATCCATTATAGCATCTTGGTTTGACTGGAGAAATGTTGTATTTCCTAAAAGACTTTTTCTTACAACTGACTTTTTACTTTTCGTGGTAATGTAGAATGAAAGTATTAGAATCGTGCCGAAAATCGCAACTCGAGTTTTCGACTGATCTACACGATTTGGAACTTCTAGCCCACGAAGAAACTCTTTTTTGCCTGATATATGTGTGTGTGCAATTATGTATTCACTCTTAACTCAAAAACTAATGCACCAAATTTTATAGGTCCGTCACTTGTGTGTGACCCTGGTGCTGATTTATTTTTAGTACAGTTCGAGATAAAAAAAAAAAAAAAAATACCGTTTTTTTTTTTTTTTTTTTTTTTTTTTTTTTTTTTTTTTTTTTACGATATATGTGTGTGTGCAATTATGTATTCACTCTTAACTCAAAAACTAATGCACCAAATTTTATAGGTCCGTCACTTGTGTGTGACCCTGGTGCTGATTTATTTTTAGTACAGTTCGAGATAAAAAAAAAAAAAAAAATACCGTTTTTTTTTTTTTTTTTTTTTTTTTTTTTTTTTTTTTTACGATATATGTGTGTGTGCAATTATGTATTCACTCTTAACTCAAAAACTAATGCACCAAATTTTATAGGTCCGTCACTTGTGTGTGACCCTGGTGCTGATTTATTTTTAGTACAGTTCGAGATAAAAAAAAAAAAAAATACCGTCTTTTTTTTTTTTTTTTTTTTTTTTTTTTTTTTTTTTTTTACGAAATGGCCCGCAAAAATCGTCAAAATCAGAAATGAAAGACTACGTATGCTCAAATATATCAATTAAATGCATTCTTTATACGTAATTTTTGACGATGAAAGGAATAAGACCAACCCCATTACTCTAGGACTAACCATTCTCGAGATATTTTAGTTTTTTCGTATTTTTGCTACGCGACTTTTGAAGATAAGTCGTTACCAAATTAAAACGAAAATTGAATTATAAGTGCAAATCCAGTATAATGTAAAATAATTACGGATGCTATTTTGTAAAATGTCATAAGGTAAATCGTCCTTACACTATTTAAAAAAATTTGATGTGGGCAGCACATGACTTTCCCTATATAATGCAATGAATTTACTACTTTTACAGTTAAACAAGATAGATCAATCATGCATAAAGCATTGATTATGAAACACTTTCCAACTTCAATGCAATTTCATTTAAACATCTCTAAAATGCGATACATTCCTCGGTAATATTTTTAAAATTATCACAATACTACATTAATTTATTATATTTGAAAACCTAAAAGTTCATCGAAAAAAATGAACTTCATTCAAATGACGTCAATAAATATACATCGCCTGGCTCCTCGGTAATGTTTTTAATATTATAATACTACAGCAATTTATTATATTTGAAACCTTCATCAAAAACAACTGAAATTAATTCAAATGACGCCATCGAAATATAACACGTCTGGCTCTTTCTATAAAAGCAACATTTCATTCATCAACATTTTCCCATTCATTTCATTCATCACAATACTATAATAATTTATTTTATTTAAAAACTTAAGACCACGGAGGAACAAGTAATTAAACTCTATGCTTAAAACTTCATCAAAAAAATCGTCCTTCTCTCTGTAAAATCAATGAATATTTCATTTATATCAGCTATGCAGACTCCATGAGCGAAATAATTTTGCGTTAAAGAAATACAGCAATTCTTATACAACTTATTCTACATATTTTGCTGTTAACATTTTACATAAGTGAAAAATAGGCTTCGTTGTAGAAATAATCAAATTTGGATGATCATTTAAACTCAAATATATTGTAATTGCGTTGTTTCAATATGTAGATGCACAGAATTTAAGCAAAAATAAAGCGGTTTTAGGACGGATACAACACTCAACTCAATATGAATTAAAAAGAAACTTTAAAAATCACGAGTTTGAGACAAGATGGATGCCATATTTCATTTTAAGGTGGGTCACGTGATCTCTTCATCTGATGGTCACGCGATCGCTTCATATAAGATGTGTAATTAATATTTTAATTTTTATTTGAAAAACTACTGAATATTTTTAAAGCTGCTGAAATTTTTTTTTTATATATTTTATGAGATAATTTGAATATTATCTAAAATTTTCGAAGCAATTTGTGAATTTTAAATCCGCTTAAAAAATGTTTGAAAAATAGGGTCCCATAAGGTTCGATGTATTTTATTTTTTCAACCCGGGTTCAATCCAAAACTAATTGGGTGATATTATTCATTCATATTCCCATAGGTCCCACAAACCCTGTGAACAACATACTAAAATTCCATTTTGATTAAGTCATTTTTACGGCAGTTATCGTGCTAACGGACAGACAGACAGAATGAATAAAGTCATAAACACTTTTTAACTTTGTTGTAAAGTGTTAAAAAATGTTATTCTTATAGTAGATATTTATATTCTTTCCAAGATATTGAATTTTCTTCAATTAGTCGTCATTTACATTGATTTAGCGTCATTTTTATCCATTTGGCGAGATTTTCGTTAATTTGGCAACATTTAAAAATGTCACCAAGTTGGCGCCATTCCGCTAAATTCATTGCCAAAATCTCGCCAAGCGTTATGGACGGAGAAATAAGTTGTTCTTACAGCAGATAAATGACTATTGGCGTTCAAATACAAAAGTATTACTCAAAGTATCTTTTCTCGTGAATGGAACGAGTTAAATCCACGAGAATGATGTCACCAAATTTATTGTATGATATTACATATTAAAAGTGAACATATTTCTTAAGAGTTAATATTTTTTTTTAATTTATGGGATTTTTTGATACATTTATTTGAAAAATGTACAATATCTCGAGAACGGTTCATGCTAGCTTTCTAAAGTTTATGTCAATCGTTTTCTAATTAAAAACTGCATAAGAAATGTCTATTTCCGTAACTTTATTAAAGGTTTTGAATTTTTGATGATTTTTCAAAATTTCACTTGAAAATTTAGGGGGATTCTGAAGATTCGATTGTGTTTTAAAACAATAGGCTTCCAGTATTCACGGATTGTAATTTTTGTACCAAATTTCATTCGAATCGCTCCATCCGTTCGTGAAATATCGTCTCCACAAACTCACTGACACACACACACGCAGATATCACCTCAAAAATGTTCGATTCGTGATCAGGGACGCTTGAAACGTGCTCTCCCATCGAAAACTCGAATTCGAATTTTCGACCCCGTCACAATACTTTCCTTATACATTATGTATATAAGGAAAGTAATAAAAGGACTTACCTTTGATGCCGTCACCTAGGGTGGGGTATGAATAACTCCAATAGCTCTCAAGGTCTGAGGAATAACACGCAAGAAATACAAAAATAACTCACATTTAAATTGATCCAATCTTTAATTTTTAACACTTTACAACAAAGTTGAAAAGTGTTTATGACTTTGTTCATTCTGTCTGTCTGTCTGTCTGTCCGTTAGCACGATAACTGCCGTAAAATTGACTTAATCAAAAGGAAATTTTAGTATGTTGTTCAGACGGTCCGTAGGACCTATGGGAATATAAATGAATAATATCACCCAATTGGTTTTGGATTGAAACCGGGTTGAAAAAATGAAATACAATGAGCCCTATGGGACCTAATTTTTCAAACATTTTTTAAGCGGATTTAAAATTCACAAATTGCTTCGAAAATTTTAGGTAATATTCAAATTGTTCCATTAATTATATAAAAAAAAATAATTCAGCGAAATATATTCAGTAGTTTTTTAAATAAGAATTAAAATAATAATTACACCTCTTGTATGAAGCGATCACGTGACGATGATATGAAAAGATCACATAACCCACTTGAAAATGATATATGACATCCATCTTGTCTCAAAATCGTGACTTTTAATGTTCTTTTTAATTCATATTGAGTGTTGTATCCGTCCTAAAACCACTTTATTTTTGCTTAAATTCTGTGCATCTACATACTGAAACAACGCAATTACAATATATTTGAGTTTAAATGATCATCCAAATTTGATTATTTCTACAACGAAGCCTATTTTTCACTTATGTAAAATGTAAACAGCAAAATATGTAGAATGAGTTGTATTAAAATTTCTGTATTTCTTTAACACAAAATTATTTAGCCCATGGAGTCAGCATAGCTGAAATGAATGAAATATTCATGGATTTTACAAAGAGAAGGACTATTTTTTTCGATGAAGTTTTAAGCATAGAGTTTAATTACTTGTAGCTCCATGGTCTTAATTTTTAAATAAAATAAATTATTACAGTATTGTGATGAATGGGAAAATGTTATGAATGAAATGCTGTTTTTATAGAGAGATGCAGGCGTGTTATTTTTTCTATGACGTCATTTGAATGAATTTCAATTGTTTTCAATGAAGTTTTCAAATATAATAAATTATCGTAGTATAATGATGAAAAGTGTTTATGACTTTGTTCATTCTGTCTGTCTGACCGTTAGCACGATAACTACCGTAAAAATGACTTTATCAAAATGAAATTTTAGTATGTTGTTCAGACGGTCTGTGGGACCTACGGGAATATAAATGAATAATATCACCCAATTAGTTTTGGATTGAACCCGGGTTAAAAAAATGAAATACATTGAACCCTATGGGACCTAATTTTTCAAACATCTTATAAGCAGATTTCAAATTCACAAATTACTCGAAAATTTTAGAAAATATTCAAATTATCCCATAAAATATATAAACAAATTTCAGCAAAATATATTAAGTAGTTGTTTAAATAAAAATTAATATTAAAATTACACCTCTTATATGAGCCGACCGTCCAAACAGTTACCTTACACCTTTCTGGTAGGTCGGACGGTCTGGGTCTCAACCTCTTATATGAGGCGATCACGTGACCTTTATATGAAGAGATCACGTGACCCGCTTCAAAATAAAATATGTCATCCATCTTGTGTCAAAATCGTGATTCTGAAAGTTCTTTCTAATTCATATTTAGTGTTGTATTCGTCCTGAAACCGCTTTATTTTTACTTAAACTCTGTGCATCTACATACTAACGCAGTTACAATATGTTTGAGTTTAAATGATCATCAAACTTTGATTATTTCTACAACGAAGCCTAATTTTCACTTATGGAGAATGTAAATACCAAAAGATGTAGAATGAGTTCTATAAGAATTGCTGCATTTCTTTAATGCAGAATTATTTAGCTCATGGAGTCTGCAATATAGCTGATATGAATGAAACATTTGTTGATTTTACACAGAGAACCAGACGATTTTTTCGTTGAAGTTTTAAACATAGAGTTAAATTGATTGTACCTCCATGGTTTTAAGTTTTTAAATAAAATAAATCATTATAATATTGTGATGAATGAAAGGAAAGGGAAAATGTTTATTTATGAAATGCTGCTTTTATACAGAGGCGATTTATATTTCGATGACCTCATTTGAATAAAGTTCATTTGTTTTCAATGATGTTTTCAAATATAATAAATTATTGTATTATTATGATAATTTTAAAAATACTACCGAGGAATATATCGCATTTTAGAGATGTTTAAACCAGGCAATTTATATTTCAATGCCGTCATTTGAATGAAGTTCATTTTTTTTCGATGAAGTTTTAAGTTTCAAATATAATAAATTAATGTAGTATTGTGATAATTTTAAGACTATTACCGAGGAATGCATCGCATTTTAGAAATGTTTATATAAAGTTGTATTGAAGTTGGAAAGTGTTTCATAATCAATGCTTTATGCATGATTGAGCTTTCATGTTTTTAATTTTATTATGTTAATCGCACATTCTGGATGCTGTCAAGGAATGCCTACTGAAAATATCTGAGACAAATATATACAATAATGTATAAGGAAAGTATTGTGATGGGGTCGAAAATTCGAATTCGAGTTTTCGACGGGAGGGCACGTTTCAAGCATCCCTGATCACGAATCGAACATTTTTGAGGTGATGTCTGTGCGTGCGTGTATGTGTGTGTGTCAGTGAGTCTGTGGAGACGATAACTGATGAACGAATGAACCGATTCGAACGAAATTTAGTACAAAAATTACAATCCATGAATACTGGAAGCCTATTGCATTTATACGCAATCGAATGTTCAGAACCCCCCTAAATTTTCGAGAAAAATTTTGAGAAATACATTAAAAAATCAAAACCTATAATAAAGTTACGCAAATAGACATTTCTTATGTAATTTTTCATTAGAAAACGATTCACATAAATTTTAGGACGCTAGCATGAACCGTTCTCGAGATATTGAACATTTTAAAAAAATTATATAAAATAAAAAAAAATGTTTACTATTGAGAAACATGTTCATTTTTCATATGTAATATCATGCGATAAATTTGGTGACATCATTCTCGTTGACCTAGTTCGTTTCATTCATGAAAAAAGATTCTTTGAGTAATACTTTTGTATTTGATTGCCAATAGTCATTTATCTGCTATAAGAATAAAGTATTTCTCCGTCCAAAACGCTTGGCGAGATTTTGGCGACGAATTTGGCGGACTTATTAAAATGTTACCAAATCAAAGAAAATCGCGCCAAATGGACAAAAATGATGCTAAATCAATGAAATAACGACTATTTAACGAAAATTTAATATCTTGGAAAAAATATAAGTATCTACCATAAGAATAACCTATTTTGTTTTTACTGTAAAAGTAGTAAATACATTGCATTATAAAAGGAAAGTTGTGTGCTGCACACATCAGATTTTTTACTTATGCGCTGCATTTAAAGCGCTTATTAACTTGACTGACATTTGCATCCGAAATGTCAATATGTCGTGCGACACAAAATTAAACTCCATTTCATGAATTATTAAAGAAATAAAGATAACCTGAATATGATCCTGCAGGGAAAGCCATGTGCTGCCCACAACAGAGTGATTTTGTAGTAAATATATCGCGCACAAAAAATGTTCAGTATCTGTAAGAACGGAAATTATCTTTAAGGGGCTGACGCCTCCAACACCGCACCGCAGTTTCCATAGGACCTTTCCCTATCCCACTGCACTTATTCTAATTAACCAATTGTTCGTTAAATCTGTTCGCACATGTAGCTTACGAAATTCTCCACCAAATTCATCCTGATGCATTTTTCACTTAAGATTTTGGCTCATTAGTTTAATGACGGACTCTGGTGTGCAGACTTCAGATACATTAATGTGTAAACTGTTTATACACATCTCGGAACAATTTAATGGTCTCGTTGAATAGAAGTTGTTAATGAATCTATTTAACATGCCTGTTATGTTTTAGAAGTTGCTTCCAAGATACAGAAAAGCCTTTCAAAGAGAACCCCCGTATTCAGCGATCATCTACATTCAGGACCTGGTCAAGTCAAAGTGGGGCCTAGGACCTGGTGTTAATTCAGCCCCCCTCCCCCCACATACACTCAGTGTTTCTCTCAGGACTTTTTGGTCGGGGGGGGGGTAGGGCGAATGAAATTTTAAGGGGGCAAGTTTTTTATTTTCTCTTTAAATATATATCTAAAAGCTGTATCACAGAAATAGAAATTAGGATAACATAAAATGTCTGGGCGGGGGGGCGCCCCTCCGAGACATTTTACGTTATCCTAATTTCTATTTCTGTGATACAGCTTTTAGATATATATTTATAGGGAAAATAAAAAACTTGCCCCCTTAAAATTTCATTCGCCCCCCCCCCCGGCCAAAAAGTCTCGAAAGAATCACTGTTCGAAAGACCCCACAATTTTCGAATGATTTTTTTTTTTATAAATACCAGGATCTTCACTAATGATAAATAAATAACCATTTCAGATGTAATTTTAACATCAGAAAACGAATAATATAAAATTTAGAGCACCAACATGATTGGCTCTCGAGATATTGCACGTTTTTCAAAAAAAACATAAAATAAAAGTAGTTAGTATCGCCCAACTTGCTTACTTCCCATGTGCAATATTATGCAAAAACTATGTTACCATCATTCTCGTGGATCTAGTTAGTTCCATTCACGAGCAGTGTTTCTTTCAGGACTTTTTGGCCCGTGTGGGGGGGGGGGGGGGCGAATGAAATTTTAAGGGAGGCGAGTTTTCTATTTTCCCTATATACATGTATCACATAAATAGAAACTAGGTTAACATAAAATGTCTCCGGGAGGGCGAGTCCTCGTTTCCCGAGGGCATCGCCCCCCCCCCCCCCCCCGGGAAACGAACCCGACCTGGCGACAACCCCCGGAGTTATGCCTGAAAGAAACACTGCAGACACTCAGGGGACCAGAACATACAAAACATATGCAAAAGATTAACACATAACAAATTTAGGGCTCAGGAGGCCTGAAGGCCCTTTTGCACATTTAAAAGACATTTTACTTCAAAGTAATATATTATAACTTCAAAGGATGTATAATATTTAAAACTATATATTTTTAAATTTAAAATAAAAACTAATATTACCAGTTTAAAATGTATTAAAAAATATTTCTGTTTACATTTTTTATATCACATACGATCCCATAAAATATGGGGGGCCCAGGTCTGTGGCCAAATAGGACCATGCATTAAACAGACCCTGCTGCATTAAAGACTAGTTGTGTAATAAATAAAACTGCTGCTGGTAAGAAAATAAGTTGCACAACTTTGGTATCACGTCTAAAAATTAAATTTTAAAGAATAAACACTTTAAAATAAAAGTTTTTATTCGATCACACTAAAATACTTTAAAATCACATCAAAAGTACGGGCGCTTTCGGACGTCGAACGTCCATCATTAGAGGCAATTACGAAAAAAAAAATCTAATGTGGGTAGCACATGGCTTTCCTTATATAATGCAATGAATTTACTACTTTTACAGCAAAAAAAATAGGTTATTCTTATAGTAGATACTTATATTCTTTTCAAGATATTGAATTTCCGTCAATTAGCCGCCATTTTCATTGATTTAGCGTCATTTTTATCCATTTGGCGAGATTTTCGTTAATTTGGCAACATTTAAAAAAGTCGCCTAATTGGCGACATTCCGCCAAATTCATCGTCAAAATCTCGCCAAGCGTTATGGACGGAGAAATAAGTTGTTGTTATAGCAGATAAATGACTATTGGCGTTCAAATACAAAAGTATTACTCAAAGTACCTTTTCTCATGAATGGAACGAGCTAGATCCACGAGAATGATGTCACCAAATTTACTGCATGATATTACATATGAAAAGTGAACATGTTTCTCAACAGTTAGTATATATTTTTTTAATTTATGGGGATTTTTTGATAAATTTATTTGAAAAATGCGCAATATCTCAAGAGCGGTTCATGCTAGCGTTCTAAAGTTCATGTCAATCGTTTTCTAAAGAAAAATTACATAAGAAATGTCTGCTTGCGTAATTTTATTAAAGCTTTTGATTTTTTCATAATTTTTTCAAAATTTCACTCGAAAATTTAGGAAGGTTCTGGACATTCGATTGCATTTAAAAACAATAGGCTTCCAGTATTCACGGATTGTGATTTTTGTACTAAATTTCATTCGAATCGCTCCATTCGTTCGTGAGATATCGTCTCCACAGACTCACTGACACACACACACACAGACATCACCTCAAAAATGTTTGATTCGTTATCAGTGTTACTTGAAACGTGATCTCCCGTCGAAAACTCGAATTCGAATTTTCGACCCCGTCACAATACTTTCCTTATACATTATGTAATAAGGAAAGTTAAAAGAAGATGAATTTGCTTTTTATACCCAGTCAAAAACCGCGAACAAAATGTCCATATGAATTGCCAGATTACACATGAAAATTGTTGAAATGGAAAACAATTACTTATAAAATTGATACAGCAGAAGTACCATATAAAAATAATCTGATGTGGGCAGCACATGGCTTTCTTTATATAATGCAATGAATTTACTACTTTTACAGTAAAAGAAAATAGGTTATTCTTATAGTGGATACTTATATTCTTTCCAAGATATTGACATTTCTTCAGTTAGTCGTCATTTTCATTTATTTAGCGTGATTTTTATCCATTTTGCGAGATTTTCGTTAATTTGGCAACATTTTAAAAAGTCGCCAAGTTGGCGACATTCCGCCAAATTTGTCGCCAAAATCTCGCCAAGCGTTATGGACGGAGAAATAAGTTATTCTTATAGCAGATTGCCGTTCAAATGCAAAAGTATTACTCAAAGTAACTTTTCTCGTGAATGGAACGAACTAGATCCGCGAGAATGATGTCACCCAATTTATCGCATGATATTATATATGAAAAGTGAACATGTTTCTCAACGGTTAATATATTTTTTTAATTTATGGGGTATTTTGATAAATTTATTTGAAAAATGTGCAATATCTCGAGAACGGTTCATGCTAGCATTCTAAAGCTTATGTCAATCGTTTTCTAAGAAAAAATTGCATAAGAAATGTCTATTTGCGTAACTTTAGTAAAGGTTTTGATTCTTTGATGAATTTTTCAAAATTTCACTCGAAAATTTAGGGGGGTTCTGAACATTCGATTGTATTTAAAAACAATAGGCTTCCAGTATTCACGAAGTCTAATTTTTGTACCAAATTTCATTCGAATCGCTCCATTTGTTCGTGAGATATCGTCTTCACAGACTCACTGACACACACACACACACACATCACCTCAAAAATGTTCGATTCGTGATCAGGGATGCTTGAAACGTGCTCTCCCGTCGAAAACTCAAATTTGAATTTTTGACCCCATCACAATACTTTTCTTATATGTATATAAGGAATATAATTATATGTATATAAGTAATTTGGATGTCTAAAAATCCAGACGAAAATTTAACTCTCAAAGAGTCAAGAATAAGACTCCGCGAAATTGCGGTTTTGAACGAGGTCGAAATCACAAATGGAGTCACGACAAATATAAATTTAGAGGGATTCAAAGACAACCGCTAAGAATGAACTGCAGTTCGTTAGATGGGATAGCATAAAATGTTAAGAGAAGTTTCTTATATATCTATTATGTGTAACGTAGTCTATTAAATTTCTCCAGTAAGAGACTGGGTTAACAAATTATTTTGAAAGAATACTGTTGTGATATTTTCTGTAATCTTGGAAGTTAGGTTCGGGGATTTTTATGTTTTAAATCCCGGACAACGTTGAGTACATTTTCTAGTATAAAATATGTTGATAGAAGCGTCTGTGCAAAAAATTCAGTTGTGTGCGATGTATGAATTGCCAGTAACTCATTTAAAATTGTGTAAATGGTTTCTTTCCACTCAAGTTTCTAATATGTCCAAAACTTCCGGTTTGTTACTCTTTTTATTTCAGTTCTAAAAAATTCTATACAATTAGTGTCATTAAATTTTACAGTTCAAATTCTAAATAAGTTTTGTAGAATTTGAAGAATACTGTAAAATGTTTGCGGCTGTGGTAAAATTTACAGTAAGAAATCCTGTCAAAAAATTATAGCACAAAATTCAGTAGGAAATGCAGCAAAAATTACCGCCAAGGTAACAGATCTTTTGTAACATTTACAGTATAAACGCTGGAAGACATATAGTAAAATGTGTAGTAGAATTTTACAGACGTACTGTAAAATGTGCATCAAAAATTGCCGTAAAAATTACAGCTTTTTTATAAAATTTAAATGTGAAACGCTTAAAAAGTACAGCAAAAGTTGCAGTAGAATTTTACAGGCATTCTGTAAAATGTACAGTACAAATCATAGTAAAAATACTGTAAGAATTACAGTGTTTTATAATGTTTACAGTTTGAAACGTTGTAAGAAAAATAGCAAAAATTGTAATAGAATTTTACAATAGTAGTGTAGAATTTAAAGCAAAAATTCCTGGATCAGAATTGCCAGTAGGTTTTACTGTAAAATTTACAGTGCATCGTAAAGTGTGTACATCACAGTGACGGTTCGTGATCAGTACGTATACAAGTGCGTTAATTAAAACATGATATATATATATATATATATATATATATATATATATATATATATATATATAATATTGTAAATACAAAAGTACGATACGTACCTGATTATCAAACTAAAAGAAAATGCCAAGTCAATATAGCGCAATGCTGCACTATTAATGTCTTGTATATAAGAAGATCATAAAAGAACGAGATGTGAAATAAGTGCCAACAGGGAAATAAAACATGGCCAAGGGGGATTGTGACCCCTTGTTCCCGGTTATAGCCAGCAATTACTCCTAAGGAAACACTCCTGGAGCCGTTACGTGCCTGTGGCCATATTTCCCTGGAACATCAAAGCAAAAGACGTATACCAGAAGTGAAAGCATGAACCGAGTGGAGGAAAAATTGGATAGATACAGGTTGAATCAAAAAGTTAAAACCAAATGACAGAACATTCTACAATTCGCATATAAAGAACCGAACGATTCGATGCGTTGCCAATATATTATATAAAATGGGTGTTGCCAATAGCACTGTCAAATGCATTAATTTCCTTGCAATGCAATGCATCATAGTAGTGTTTGAGGTATCCTATTGGATAGTGCTGTTTCAACGCTTCCTTTATGAATTTTCTATCACTTTTGACACAATCATCCTTATATGTATGCAATCTTGAGTTTCGCAGAAAATGATTTTTAACGATATTGTGGAAAATATTGGCGCTCAAGTTCGGTTTCCAGTCGATGATGTAATTAATGTTTATATCGAAATAATTTCTTTTATCATATAGCTTTGTATATAATTTTTCATGTTCAGTGAAATTGATACATAGATCCAGATAACTAATTTCACTATCTTGAATCTTTTTAGTTTCCGTTAGTTCCAGATTTGATGGATAGAAACTGAAATCGAAATCTGAGGTGTTTTTGAGACATCCAATAAGAATGTCATCCATAAATCTGAAATAAGGTATTTCGTTTAGAATATATATATATATATATATATATATATATATATATATATATATAAATATGTATAAAAGAATGAAAGTTAAAAAATTCCTGAAATCACACGAATACAAAAGAATCAACTGTAATGTTAATGATCGTTACAATAGCGATATTAGCTTCCTCCATGGTGCTATTTCACAGGGTTTTCCGAAGCGTTTCCTGTGTAACATTATATGCAAATTTTATGGTATAACCGTAACTGATAGCTATCACATATATTTGGATGCCGAACCTCCCGTGTGTTGATTACGTTAGGGAGTCTGAGCCATCTTTACACAGGTTATGAATGAGTACACTCTTATATACAATAGATAATAACAAGCAGATGGATTGATGCTGGATTCGTCATGGTGAATAGTACATCTGGGTTATGGTACAGAATCTACTTTGGTAATTAAAATCTATATGTTTGTTTCTTATTGCCTTTAGTTTTGTGAGAGTTAAACTAATAGTACAGTTTTAAAATACGAGTCTTCTGGGTACTCCACACTTTCATGTTTTGTAACCTCCTTTTTAAAATCCTTTTTTAAAATCCTTTTTAAAAATTTTTTGATACTTCGGTATTCATATTTGTGCAATATATCGGCTTCCGGGAGTGTTTTCTAGACGCAAAACTGGCTTTACCGGGGAGTGGGGGTCACAACCCCCCCCCCCCAGTCATTCTTTGATATATTGCTTTCTTTCATTTTTTTCTGGTATGATATATATACATATATATACACATATATATATATATATATATACATATATATATATATATATATATATATATATATATATATATATATATATATATATGTATGTATATACAGGGTATCCCAAAAACATTGACCTCGGCTTTTATTCATGAAATAGTGATCTTAGACATATATAATAAATTACAAAGTTGCTTAAAAAAGAGTACAGAATTTTATGAAATCGATAAAAATTTTCAGGGGATTAAATTTGAAGAAATACAAAATTTAAATTTGCATACGGCCCCGTACAAAAACATTTCCAATGAGTAAAATGTGCCCCATACACTAATAAGGTGATGTACAAAATTTCAGCATTGTATCATAAAAAGTCCCAGAGATTTGTTTAAAGTCCCAGAGATTTGTTAATTTGTTAAGTTGGCGAGGGATTAATCGCAAATTAAAATGTAAATGTTTACAGCAAGAGTGCAGATGACGCAACGCAGAAATGCATCCTGGGCAAATAATATCTGCCTCTCATCTTTAGATTTATTTACAATTTTTCAAAAATATGCTTCCTGGAAAATACCTTAAAATTGTAGATGATTAATTACAGAATAAAACTTGGAAATGGCACAATCAAAATGAACATTAAAACAGCCTAGAAATGTATGCGTATGCAAATATCTGCCTGTGATCGGTGCGTCACGCAATCGCAATAGGCGCATCATCACATGGGGAAGTTGTTTTTGCTTGCCATTGATCAATCGCCTCGCTTACGCAAGCGTAGCGCGCGCAGCCCGGCAGACTGAGCGACACTTAATATTATTTCACTTCTACTACATTTTAAGAGTGTAGTTAGCCTGTATCGACAGTATGCCGCAATGCAGCAACGAAGAACTTTTTGAAAGGCTTATGCTGTACAGTTTATGGAGTCGCAATGCTAACGAAACTGCACGAGAATATCAATGTACTTTTCCCAATTCTCGACATCCTTCTTTCTGGAAGATTTATTTCCCGATTGGTGCAACGAGTGCGTGAAAGAAGAAGCGTACATCGTGTAGGTGGACTAGGTAGGTCCATACTTTACTCAACTGATGTAGAAATTCATATTTTATCTTACTTTTGCAGTCATCCACATAGTAGTGTTCGTACCGCTGCTTCAGAAATGAACGTACCACGTGCAACAGTGTGGAGAATACTGAGACTGAATAAATGGCATCCGTTTAACATTCATGGTGTTCAAGGACAGGAGACAACAGATTATCAACGTCATCTAGATTTTTGTAATTGGGCTCTAAATCAGGAAGATGTAAATCCCTCTTTTAGTTTAGTGTCGCCACCACAAAAATAGTTTTGTATTCTCATAAAATTTATATGTTCTTATCAGTTGAACCTCATGAATCATCGCATTCATATTTCATTGCCATCGATCTAAATGTGTTGTGCGATCTAGATGTGTTCTTCTACTTTGCAAAATTGATACCAAGTGGCGATAGCGTTCGTTTCATTTCTGAATATCGTTCTCATGAATTAGCGTATTCTAGCGGGGCTATCGCGATTCCTCTTCTCTTCTTCCTTGGGCCTGGCCCTAGATAAGGGGTGTCCGCTCTGACGTCATTGTAAGCGTTGGCGTTTTGAATCCTCTCAGTTCCCCTCTTGTCTTTGTGTGGGAGTTTGAATACGACATAGTGACACTGACCGTTGTTTACATTTTACAATGTGCGGATTTTATTATGAGTTTTACTATGCTACGAGTAAATTAAGATTATAAATCAGATATTTATTAAAGTTTAAAGATTAAGTTTTACATAGCAATGTAGTTTTAAAATGATTAAGAAGGCCAGGCTTTTCAATATATCAAATTGATGTTCAACGTAGTGCTTACTTGGATATAATAGAAAACTGAATGCTGTAGGAGGGTAAGCTAATTAAGGAATTTTCTTCTTTATTGTAGTTTTTACGAATTATATTAATGAGTATTAGGCTAAACTGGTTATTACTAAGGTATATTAATGGATATATTATATGCTATTACACATTAATATTCATATTTATATTGAAATTGTCAATTAAATACTGTAAAATTTGCCGTAGATTTAATGTTTTTGTAAATTTATATATATAAATACTTATTCTTAAATAAGAAAATGACATTTATATCAATATTGTCAGTTAAATATTGTAAAATTTGCAGTAGATTTAATGTTTTTGTAAATTTATATCTATTATTATATGAGAAAAAAAAGCGAAGGGGTCAATACATAAAAATTAGTTTCTTGATACGGATAAATAAGATGAACGTTATCTACTTATTACTTTCCTTATATAAATAATGTATAAGGAAAGTATTGTGACGGGGTCGAAAATTCGAATTCGAGTTTTCGACGGGAGAGCACGTTTCAAGCATCCCTGATCACGAATCAAACATTTTTGAAGTGATGTCTGTGTGTGTGTATGTGTGTGTGTGAAAGTATGTGTGTGTGTGTGTCAGTGAGTCTGTGGAGACGATAACTGACGAACGAATGGACCGATTCGAACCAAATTTGGTACAAAAATCACAATCCGTAAACACTGGAAGCCTATTGTTTTTATACGCAATGGAATGTTTAGAACCCCCTAAATTTTCGAATGAAATTTTGAAAAAATCGTCAAAAAATCAAAACCGCTAATAAAGTTACGCAAATAGACATTTCTTATGTAATTTTTCATTAGAAAACGATTGGCTTAAATTTTAGAACGCTAAAATGAACCGTTCTCGAGATATTGTACATTTTTCAAAAAAATTATGAAAAAGTCACATAAAAAAAAAAAAATTCCTATTGAGAAACATGTTCACTTTTCATATGTAATACCATGCGATAAATTGAGTGACATCATTCTCGTGGATCTAGCTCGTTCCATTCATGAGAAAATATACTTTGAATAATACTTTTGTATTTGAACGCCAATAGTCATTTATCAGCTGTAAGAATAACTTTTTTCTTCGTCCATAACGCTTGGCGAGATTTTGGCGACGAATTTGGCGGAATGTCGCCAACTTGGCGACTTTTTTGAAATGTTGCCAAATTAGTGAAAATCTCGCCAAATGGATAAAAATAATGCTAAATCAATGAAAATGACGACTAATTGTCGAAAATTCAATATCTTGGAAAGAATATTAGTATTTACTATAAGAAAAACCTATTTTTTTACTGTAAAAGTAGTAAATTCATTACATTATATAAGGAAAGTCATGTGTTGCCCACATCAGATTTTTATTCATAGTTCTAATATAAATTACTGTATTTGAATATAAAAAATCAGGGATCATACATTTAATTATTTTTTCTGATTTATAACATTTTATTTTGTTTCATTTGTTCTTCAAATAAATATTGTAAAATTTGTCGTAAATTTAATGTTTTGCAAATTTATATCTATAAATTCTTATTCTTAAATAAAAAAAAAAGTAAAAGAGTCAATATGCTTACATTAAAATTAGTTTCTTTATATAGATATAAACGAAGAAAATTATATACTTATTGTTCATAGTTCTAATGTGAATAGCTGTATATAAATGCATAAAATCAGGGATCGTACATTTATACATTTTTTTTTTCTGATTTATGGCATTTTATTTTGTTTTATTTATTCTTAAGTTTTATACTAATTATTTTATGTATATATCTTATCTTTCGCATAATGAAATATAGTTGCAAAAGTTGTACATAGCAATTTTACTGATATACAAACTGCTACCTGTTTTAATTGCTATGAGTGACATTTAATTTACTTTCAATTCATATATTCTAATAAAGTTTAAGGTGTTTATAACTGAATTTAGAGAGTTTTTATTTTAAATGAGAGTTTATATTCAACACTCAGGATTTCAGGAGTAAAGTACTCATATGTTGAATTTCTGTAATTATGTACGCGATTTGTTGTTAAAAACGATAAATTGACTATTTATATGTCTGTATTTCACAAAAAATGAACATTAGTATTTTATTGGCATCATACACATAAATTACAGAAGCTTAGGGTTATACAAATATAGCTATTTTTACTTTCCTTATATACATAATGTATAAGGAAGGTATTGTGACGGGGTCGAAAATTCGAATTCGAGTTTTCGACGGGAGAGCACGTTTCAAGCATCCCTGATCACGAATCAAACATTTTTGAAGTGATGTCTGTGTGTGTGTGTGTGTGTGCGTGTGTGTGTGTGTGTGTGTGTGTGTGTGTGTGTGTCAGTGAGTCTGTGGAGACGATAACTGACGAACGAATGGACCGATTCGAACCAAATTTGGTACAAAAATCACAATCCGTAAACACTGGAAGCCTATTGTTTTTATACGTAATCGAATGTTCAGAACCCCCCTAAATTTTCGAATGAAATTTTGAAAAAATCGTCAAAAAATCAAAACCGCTAATAAAGTTACGCAAATAGACATTTCTTATGTAATTTTTCATTAGAAAACGATTGGTATAAATTGTAGAACGCTAACATGAACCGTTCTCGAGATATTGTACATTTTTCAAAAAAATTATGAAAAAGTCACATAAAAAAAAAAATCCTATTGAGAAACATGTTCACTTTTCATATGTAATACCATGCGATAAATTGAGTGACATCATTCTCGTAGATCTAGCTCGTTCCATTCATGAAAAAATATACTTTGAATAATACTTTTGTATTTGAACGCCAATAGTCATTTATCTGCTGTAAGAATAACTTTTTTCTTAGTGCATAACGCTTGGCGAGGTTTTGGCGACGAATTTGGCGGAATGTCGCCAACTTGGCGACTTTTTTGAAATGTTGCCAAATTAATGAAAATCTCGCCAAATGGATAAAAATGATGCTAAATCAATGAAAATGACGACTAAATGTCGAAAATTCAATATCTTGGAAAGAATATTAGTATCTACTATAAGAAAAACCTATTTTTTTACTGTAAAAGTAGTAAATTCATTACATTATATAAGGAAAGTCATGTGTTGCCCACATCAGATTTTTTTATAGATGTAATCAAAAATTAACTGCATAAGATAAAACGTAAGAATAAATTTAAATTTTTTTTTTACAAAATTATAGCATAAAAATTTATAATTTCTCCTCCTGGTTGTTCCTGAGATTGTAACATTTATTGAATCTGTAACTTAAAACTGTGGGATTTTTTCATAGCGTGTAAAGAAAGTGAGAAAATATACAGTTTTGGCATGCATTGGTAGTTAATGTTTATAGTACTTGCCTCTAATTCAAGACAAACAACTATATAGTCAATAAAAAAATCTTACACTTAAAACAAATTTATCGAGTCTATTATTTTTTCTAAATTTTAAAAATATAAAATAATTTTTTTTTAATATTTTATATATTATTTAAGTTGATTTATTTATGGAATTTCTTTCTTGTATAAGTAACTTGTTATTATAATTTTCGTTTCCTTTTGTAAACATGTTATTAATTGTAATTCTTGCATTTTTATGCATTCTTTTCAGTCAAAAAACATTTAATTGCATTTCGTTTCAGAGAGGATTTTTCTAAAATTTCAATATTACTTTACATTTTACATTTATAGTCAATTTCAGATTAATTGCTTTCTCATTGACAGCGATTATTCTACATACAAAATTTTGTATTGAACATTCAAAGACATAATTTTTACATCTGGTGGAACAATGCAAAAAATAAAAATGCCTGTTATTTGCTATATATATATATGTTTAATTTGTAAAGTTATATACTATATATGCAGTTTAAATTTTATGCTATTCTACTATTACATGTTTGATATTATTTTAATGGCTCTTTAGAAGTGTATATATTTTATAACGGTTTCTGTTTTTCATATTCTCTTTATAAACAAGTTTTTTCGTTTACTTTGAATACAAGTAACTTGTTATAAATATTTTTTGTTTAATTTTGTGAAAGCAAAATTTATATTAATTATACCTGCATTTTTAAGCATTTTTTTAAAGTCTAAAAGACATTGAATTGCATTTTATTTGCTAGAATGTTTTTAAACTCGATATAACCTTTCCATTTTACGTTTATAGTTAATTTTTGTTCAATTGTTCTCTCTCTGTCAGTGATTATTCTATACACAAGTCAATTTTTAACATACTGTGTATATTCTTTTCATGCGCCATATAGCTTTTCTACGGCTGTAATGCATTTATGCATTTTCTTGTGTGATAATTAGTGCTTAAAACAGGATTCTTAAAATTTTATTTAAGTATTATATACTTTCTCCTGTATTAGTGTGCTAGATTTATTCTTAAATTATATTATACATATATCTTTAAATATAATGTCTACAAAATCCTTTACGAGAAACGTCATTTCGCTAGGATGGCTGGGAGAAAAGTCCATCGTTTATCCAAACGCAAAAAACTGAAGGGCCAGGCCCAGTAAGCGAAGGGGAAAAGAGAGAATCCCGAGGGTCCCGATTCTAGGCATATTTTGTTGCCATCGATCAAAGAAGTTTATCGTTCTTCTACTTCACAGAATTGACACCATGTGGCGTTAGCGTTTATACCCTTGCTGAATATCGTTCTCATGAATCAACAGGCATACTTTAGTAGTTTCAGTAAGTTCTCATGAATCACTAGGCATGCTTCGTTGGCACTGATTAAAAAGTTTAGCGTTGCCACTCACACAAAAATGTTTAATGTTGCCATCAAAAAAAAGTTCTTATCAGTAACATTCCTCATACACATTCAGATTACCACATAAATCTCTTCCTCCAAAATGAGGGAACTTTTTTCCTCCACCAAATCCAAAATGGGGGACCTTCCTCATGCCTCAATACACCGCAGTTGTTTCAGAACTGGTCTCATTACACTACTTACATATGTATGTAAGTAGAATCTGCGCAATTAAATTTGACCGACCTTCAAAGCGGGTAATGCGGATATCCAACCCCGATGAAGGTCTCTAACTCAGACCTAGTTTTCAAATAAACTTTTAAAAAAGTATAATTATCTATATCTACCATAAAAATGTTTATAGAAAATTCTATGAAATGTAAATTATTTTTAATCATATGATAAATTTTGATGTTGCTTTTTTTAGGAATCTAGTTAGTGAATTGCTCTGATTATTAGAGTGGTTTACCAGAAATTAAAGTGGTTATGCTGATTAAGCCGAAGAATATAGGTAGAAATTAAAATAGCTTCACTTGGTTCCAAATCCTAAGTGTCTCTGAGAAAATCTCTACGCTTTAAATTCGCTGTGTGCCAAAGTAATAATTGGTAAATAGTAGAAAAGAAAGGGAGGGTGTTCATACTTACTGAGGTTTTTTTTTTTTTTCAAAATGCAGTTATAAAAATAATTGTTTCCGAAAATGGAAATTCAAATCAACATTGATGTGAAGTTCGCTCTTATTGGGATCTTGCTTTTCATTTTCAAGATGCTAAATAAAAATATTATACTTTAATTTCAAAAAATTTCCGGTGATGCATATTTGTATTACCCCTACTGATTTTGCTTTTATTTTCCTGACAAATTTTTAATAAATAAGTATATTTATTTAAATTTTTTTGAAGTACAAATCGTACAGAAATGTAGAAAACGTGGTTTATATCCTGAAACTAAAGATTAATAATATCTCTCTAAAGACTAAAAACTCCCCATCTTATTTATGGCGTTCATTTTCTATTTTCAAGATTTAAAAAAGAAAATCATCCATACTTTTCTTTTGAAAATGCAAATCTTACGGAAAATTAGTGAGTTTAATATCCTGAAAATATACTTTAAAAGAAAAGAAAGTAAATTAAATTGCTGTTAGAGTTCACTTTTTATTTGTTCAACAAAATTCAAAATATTAATTGATTTATTTAAATTTTTTCCAAAAATGCAAATTGCACTGGTATTTTGTGGGCATGGCTAGTATAAGGGTCATGCTGAAATTTTTTAGATACGGCTAAGTGGTACAAGTCAAACTTACCAACTCTTAAGAGTGTTCAAAGTACTACCCTCCAACTTCAATGCACTTTTGAAAGCGAATTTTTCAAATGATTAAATACTTCAAGCCATCCATTTCCTGGAATCGATGAAAAACATGCTTTTATAGCCTCAGCAATCTCATCTTCAGAATGAAAACGACGCCTACGCGAATTTTTTTTTAGATTAAAAATAGCCAAAAGTCACACATAGCAAGATCAGGAGAATAGGATGGATGTTCTATCACTTTGATGTTTTTCTGTTCAACAAATTCGACTGTCATTTTTGCTGAATGAGAAGATGCATTTTCATGATGAAGCATGAGTCCCCTAACATTCACTTCCTGAAGAATTTCTGAAAGGCATTGGTGTACCAGTTAGCTGTAACTGTCTTCTGTCGTTCTAGCTTTATGGCTTTGACCAGACCTGTACTTCTGAAGAACACGCCATACATTACTTTTTTCATTGCTCATTGTTTTTCACCATTGTTGGTTTGGGGTCATCTTCAAAGATCCATACTTTACTTTCTTGACGTGTTGGAACGTCAAAAAATTGTATGTACGTTTCATCACCAGTTATGATTTTAGAAATAATGCGGTGTTCACCATCATTAAGTAATTTTAGGGTTTCTTTATTGATTCTGTCATGCTCCGCTTTTAAATTATGGAGGACCCAACGAGGTGTTCTGTTAAATTATGGAGGACCCAACGACAAACTAATTTTTTCATATGCAGTTCTTCATGAATAATTTTATGTATAACAGCGGATCCAATCTTAAGTTCCTTCTATATCATTTGGTAGGTACAGCGATTATCATCCATTAACATTTTTCGAATAGCCGACACATTTTCCGGGACTACAATTGACAAAGGTCTTCCTGTGTATCCTTCCTCGAGGAGAGAATTTCGACCTCTTCTAAACTCTGTAAACCATCTGAATACAGCGGCACGAGATGGAGCATCATTTCCATATGCTAATTGTAGACGTTGAAGACATTCTTCTTGATTTAGTCCCACTTTAAAATCATGGAAAATCACAGCTCGATAATGATCTCGCGTCAACTCCATTTTCTTTTCTCACAAAATTTATTCTACGATAGCTAAATTGCAATTGTTGCCACAAATTATCTATTGCGGACATAAAAGAGTTCAAATTTAAATATCCGAACAATAATTTTTTTCTAGCGCCTATCGTCTGCCCCTGTCTCAAAAATTTCAGCTCCTGAGGCCACACATTATTTATTTTTAAAGAATAGGCAGCGGACTCCAATAAAAGTTCGCTTTTCAATTCCTTGACAAATGTTTAAAAAGTCTATATATATTTTAGTGTTTTACTAAATATGCAAATCGTACTAAAATTTGGTGGGCGTGGTTAATATATTGAAATCATAATTTATTTGTTTTAAAGGAATATTTTGAATTTAGAATATTTAGAATTTAGAATCACAAGAAAATCTAGAACACTTCTATAAAAACGAGTTATTTCCTGTCATTTTATGCATTCTTGCAATAATCTTTCATAGCCTCCCATATACATGGTCTTTCAGAAGTCCGTATAAACTTTAAACATTCATTAAAAATCGAAAAATCATCGCATTGAGATACTGTTTGTACCATAAGTATTGCTAGGACGGGAGTTTTTTTTTTATATTGTAAAAAAAAATTGTAGTTTAAAAAATCACCAATAGGTGTCGCTGAACGCATTGGAAAGCCAATTAAAATAACTTAACTGTACTTGTCAAGTGATGTGACAAGCCTAAGTAACCCTGAACAGGTGATAGAACCTTTTCCTTTCTTTAGATTTTTCCTAAATCAGAATTTTCGCAAAACATCTGATGCTGATTTTGATTCTCCGCTCACGTAATATAGCTTCACTAACAAGGCTTTCTCGATCAAAGTTAACATTCTCGCAAAAACTTCTTCTTTGCACACCATTTACTAATGAATCAAATGAAAAATCTACAGAGCAGTAGAGCTCTTTTATAACAGCCTCATTTACATACTTCTGGAAGATGTATTCGGATAAGCGCCACCTATAGGTGATTTTTTAAACTACAAAATTTTTTCACGTCAAAAAAAAAACCCATCCTGGCAATACTTATGGTACAAACCGTACCTCAATGTGATGATTTTTCGATTTTAAATGAATTTTTAAATTTTATACGGACTTTTGAAAGACCCTGTACAATTTTTTATATAATATATACAAAATAATCATGTTGGAAATAATACATGAAAAGTCAACATTTAATTTGCGAGAGGCTATATTATTTTACATATGAAATGCAGATTGACATTACTAATCCTAATGCCCTTTTGGTTTCGTATAAGGGAAGTAGATTAGAAACATACAAGATGCGATATTTTTTTATAAAGCCTGCAATTCTGAAAATTTCTCAGCAGGGTAATTTCGTCAAACTTATTTGTTTACATAGCCAAAATACAAAGTTCCAAGTGATAAAAAAGCAATTTTGGCCCGGAATAAATGTTCAAGATTGTGAGCATTTCAACAAGTATAAATTTTATCACCAAGAATTGCAATCCGCTTTCTCAATTATTGCTCATGAATTGAGAGTTTGCAAAAGCAGAAATTAAAACAAATGGGATGCAAAATTCATAATATAGTTAGAAATTATAAAATTTGATTGGTTCCAAATAATTTTAAGTGTACTTCGGTCTTGCACTCAACCCTGCGAGCAACGAAAAAGTTGTCAGCGTGACAAAATAGGAATTAAGATTCGTCATTCGTGAAGTCACGGTCCAAAATAAACTTGAGAGGAATTGGCAAACCACACGCATTATTACAGTTAAAAATAGTTCGTTAATTTTGAAGTGGCAATATCCAAGCGTAAACAACATTTGCAAAGATTTTAAATTGTGCTATGCACATAGAGTCCAGTGATGTTCAAGGAAATTTAGTGACGTCGGTGCAGTAAGATGACAGTCGCAGTTAACAAATTCGGTACATCTAGAGATCCCGAGAATAAAATGCGCGCATTCTTAATTCCTATGTCGTCATATGCATGTCCTCGGGATGAGTCCTACTTGGAAAGGCAGACGCAAATGTCCTACCCAACTGAGTCCTACTGGGAGAGGCAGACATTTCAAAATTTAGAAAAAATATTTAGAAGAAAAATATAATGAAAGAACCATTCCGGTCTAAAACAGGCGTTTGCTTATGCAAAGAACTAAAACCACAACAGTTATTTTACCAGACTTCGACTATATTTGTTGTTATTGCTGTTCGTCCACAATGGTAATGCTGAAAATTTTTCTATACAAAATTTTAGCCTAGCTTTGTATCCAAGTTAGTACATATTTTGTCCCGCTTTTCTAAGAAACAGAACTTTAGATGTTAAAGTGAACGAGAATATGTATCCTAGAAGATGCATTATAAAATGTAAAGAACTTAGGAGGAATGTATTAAAAAAACTCCAATGAAATGCCTAAAATGCAAGTTAACTTCAAAGTTATTAAATATTTTGAACCTTATCTGCCCCATTGTTTGTTGCTTTCTGGTGGACAACGATAATTGTAATCGATCAGTGATAATGTTATGGAATTGAATGCAGTTATTACATTTTGCAATATCTATTTTTGGATGTAAATTTTCTTTTGGCATATTTTTCGTTAAAATGTTTTTATTACATAGCTATTTACCTCCCATAGCTATTTACACCTTAGATCGAAGAGAACGATATTAGACATGTTTTAGAATCCAGCTATTTTAAATTCCACCACTTCAGCTAAAACTGTTGGTTCCTTTCTATGGATCAATAATAACGGTGGAACCTGTCGGAAAATGGTGATATAACTATGTGGCTGCAGTTTTTGGATTTCGTATAATGTCCATTTCAGAGCTGAACTAATTTTCCCATATCTAATCTGAGACCTCCGCTAGTAAAGCGATGGACTTACACTACATTACCATCTGGCTTATCCAAGAATGAAAAGTTGGAGGTTCATTTTCAATCAAGAAAAATAAATAGCAAACACATGCACAAGTTGTTCTAAAGCTTCCACGACAACTGATGTACTGGTAGGGAGTCCAGTTTCAGATCTCGAATTGGTTTATTTACAAAGACACTGTTTCCAAGATGCGTGTCAAGTTTTTCTATCTGTGAGACAAAAGAGAGACGGAAAATCGATCATAAATTTGAACAAGTAAAATAACAGTACGAGCAAGCATTAAAAAATAAGCCAGACGATACGGCACTTAAAGCGACATTAAATCAGATATTAGTTTATGAACAATAAATGAAAACCACGTGCACTGATAAGGGGGCAAACAAGGCCAATCAAGTTCGAGAGTCTTGAAGGAAGGCGTTTCTCCTCGAAGCCGAGGTTAAAAAATATTTGTTCATAAAACTACACAAGAAAATATATTAGAATGAAAAAATACTTTAGATGATAAAAAGAGTAAAAATATCTTAGCTTTAAACTCATCAGGAACAAAAAAGGTCTGGTAAGAACTCTCAAGATAAGAGAGTGAAAAAGACGGAAATCTACCGATGTTCCCTACAATTACCAACACCGAGTCTGTGCAACTGCTCTAATATGCCAATAAGGTTCTACACAGTACTAAGGTATATGCGCACAGCCCTATTATATGTTCATATATCTAGAATAGTAAATTTTGATTTCGTCCTACTAATATCAAGCACAACGCTTTGTTACTAACATCAAATCCTCAGGGGTCCATTTCTTCTGTGGATACGGGTGTTGCAATCCCGAGGTACACGAGCGATCTTTTTTCCCCCTCCTAGCTGCCGATTGCATCAATGCTGAGCCCCTAGTAAGCATCACTTCTGCTCTATGGGCCTTAGTACCACCCTTCGGCCTCTGCCGTAGGGTATACCGTTTTGGTCTCGGGAACGGGACCATGTGGTTGTGTTGCTAAAAGGGCAAAGCGGCGTGCATTTGTAGTATTGCTTTTAAGAAACGTTTGTAGTAAACGGTTCCAGAGGCTGAGTCCCTTGGTGCGTTAGTTGGATGATGGAGGGCGTTTCATATCGAGAAATCCCCCTTGGATCTTTGTTGATCCTTGGGCCCTGTGCACTTGGTGAACGTTATAGCCCGTTCCTCATCATCTAGCTTTGCGAATAACTCCGGCGGTTACACTTTTCACGTTAGAAAAGTGTGGGAAGACGGAGCCTAGAGGGAGCTCCGATCGAACTGGAAGCAATCCGTGGTCTTTCTCTATTGGTGGTTACAGCATGAAGAAATCAGATGATCCATCCCCTGGTTCTTCATGCCGCCACAGAGAAAGCGGTGAAGGATTGGGTACACCCTCGGGTGAATCCCAGTCAGCTATTGAGACAACCCCTCTGGGGTTGAGTCTTGGCAAAAAGGAGGAAACCTGCTGTGGAAGGAAGTGGTGTCGCGAGTCTTGGTGACCGACACACTGAAACCATGGCTGAGACGCAGGAAATACTCACAAAAGCACAGAGGTGCAGGAGGAGGCTCATTCTGGATTGTCTTAATGTTGTGCAAATCAATCTGCACCGTAGTCGATCTGCCTCTGCTATTCTTAGCAAAAGGCTGATAAATGGTAGAGCTGATATTGCTCTTATCCAGGAGCCCTGGACCTGCAATGGAAAAATTTTGGGTCTTGGGATCAAGGGCTTCAATGTCTTTTATGATACATCCTGTATCAGACCTAGAGCCTGTATTGCTGTCAGCAACAGACTCAATGCTGTTCACCTTGTAACATTCCTTGATGGTGATAATGTTGCCATCAGTGTGAATCTTAAAACCAATGAGCATAAGATGGAATACATCTCTGCTTCTGCCTATCTTCCTTACGAAGATAAGGAAACCTTTTCAAATGTCATTACTAGTCTAATTAAGTATTGTAATGGCAAAAGAATGATTATTGATTGTGATGCAAATGCTCATAATACTGTTTGGGGCAGTAGTGATTGCAACCGTAGGGGTGATGATCTTTTAGAACAGCTTATACTTTTTAACATTTTTATTCTTAATAAAGGTAACTCTCCTACCTTAGTGACAGTTAATCCTCACGAAGTTATTGATATTACCATAAGCAATAATATTGCATATGAAAGTGTTTTCAATTGGAAGATTTCAGATGATGTATCCTTGTCTAACCACCTCTCTTTTGCTGTTAATGGTCCTGGGAAACCTATAACAGCGAAGGGTAGGAACCCAAAAAGAACAAATTGGGGTTTCTACAAAGAAGATCTTCTGACGAGTATGGCTAGTCATACTGGTGAGTATTCTTCTATTGAAAACCTGGATTTGGCTGGTGATTTTGTACAACACACCATAATCCAATCCTTCCACAAATACTGCAAGACCACACATGCTGACTCCCCAAGGATTGTTCCTTGGTGGTCGAATGAGCACAGCCGTTTGCGTGGGAAATGCAGGAAGCTTTTTTTTAATAGAGCTAAAAAGAGTGGAGAATGGCAGGTTTATAAATATGCTCTTATCTCCTATAATAAGGCAGTCAGAGATTCCAAGAGAAACTCATGGAGAACTTACTGCGAAGGAATTAATGATGCTTCTGCTACGGTGAAACTTGTTAAGCAAGGGACAGGAATTATAATTTGAAAACTGTCAAGAAGTCAAATGGTGACTTCTCTGTTACTGGGGAAGAAACCCTGGCTGAGCTGTTCAGGGTCCGTTTTCAGGTTTCTGATCCGTATGGTCATAGTGACATACTTGATGCCTGCTCCACGCCTACCTGTGATGACAGAAGTTGGAGCATTTCTGGGAGTGTGGTTACTCTTGATAGGGTTAAATGGGCAATTGATCCCCATAAACCCTATAAAACTCCGGGGACTGATGGCATCATTCCAATTCTTCTCCAGGAAGGAATTGAGATGCTAGCTCCCATTCTCTGAAGTATCTACAGAGCCTGTATTGCCTTGGGTCATGTACCATCTGCCTGGAGGCATACTAAGGTCATCTTTATTCCAAAGATTGGAAAGGATAATTATTACGAGGCCAAATCCTTCAGGCCTATTAGCCTTACGTATTTTCTTCTAAAGACTATTGAGAAGCTTATAGATAGGTATATAAGTGAAGTGATTCTGACTGATAAGCTCCTATCAAGCTCTCAGCATGCCTATCAACCGGGTAAATCCACGGACACTGCCCTCTATAGTCTCTCCTTTATTTTGGAGAGAAAATTTAATGCTAAGGAAGTTGCCCTTGCCACCTTTCTCGTCATTGAAGGCGCCTTTGATAAGGTACTCATCGATACCATCCTTGATGCTCATGATAGGAAAGGTGTTGATATCACGATCTCTTATTGGATCAAGAACCTGTTATCTAATAGGTATATATGTGCATCTTTACTTGGTGATAGTATGACGGTGTATGCACTTGCGGGCTGTCCGCAAGGAGGTGTGCTTTCTCCAATTCTTTGGTGTATAGTTGTGGACTCTCTTTTGGAGAGCATCAATGTTTCTGGTGTTTTCTGCGTTGGTTACGCAGAAGATATTGTTATCATTGCCAGGAGCAAATTTGGCAACACTGTCTCTGACATGATGTCCACTGCTTTCAGGAGGGTTGAGACATGGTGTAAAAACGCAGGTCATTCTGTTAACCAGCAGAAGACTGCTATGTTTGCGTTTACCAGAAAACGCATTATTAATCTTGGAGACATTCGCTTTTTTGGTCAGAAGCTTACCTGCTCCAAGGAGATTACATTCTTAGGAATTTATTTTGACAAGGGACTCAACTGGAAGAAGCACTTGGATTATTGCACGACTAAAGCCAGAAGAATCTTCTGGTCTTGTAGGAATGCTATTGGGAAAACCTGGGGTTTAAATCCCAAGGCTATCCATTGGATTTACTCGATGGTAATCTGTCCTATCATTTCCTATGGCTCCATTGTTTGGTGGTCTAGAATAAGATGTGAAACTGCTAAATTAGAATTAATTAAGCTTCAAAGGATGATCTGTATTGCAATCTCTGGATGCATGGAAACTACTCCCACTGCAACTCTCGAACTTTTACTTGGATTGCACCCGCTTTACATGCGTATTGAAGCAGAGGCACTCATTTGCATGAACAGACTTAAATATCTGAAACACTGGAAAGATTACTCAAGGTATTTATCTTGGAGTGATCTTAACAGTAATGTTGCTAGCCATCCGTATTTCAGTATGCCACCTGATGGCATTCATGTCAAATATACGTTTGACAAGCCTTACGAAATTCAGGTCCCCTCGCGGGTTGACTGGAAAAGGACTCCCACTTACAATAAACAGAATTGTATTGTGTGGTATACAGATGGATCGAAGATTGGCACAAGTACTGGTGCTGGTGTGTGCTGTTTGGATGATGGCACAGAGCTGTCTTATCCGCTTGGCAGTTATGCTATTGTCTTTCAGGCTGAGGTCTTTGCCATCCTTATGTGTTGTAGAATTTGCTACAACAGGAAGTATAACAGCAACCAAATACTTATCTGTTCCGACAGTCAGGCTGCTCTTATGGCTCTTGGCAAGTCCACTATGACATCTTCCGTTGTCTGGGAGTGCTATAATGCACCCTGTGAAATTGCTAGCAATAACGAAGTCATTCTTTACTGGGTGCCTGGACATTCGGGCATTCCTGGAAATGAGTTGGCTGATTAATTAGCTAGATAAGGCTCAAGTACTCCTTTTATTGGCCCTGAGCCGGCCTTGGGTATTCCCAATGATCTTACCAGAAGAATTGTTTATGACATCTTCAGGAAGCTTCAGTGTAAGAACTGGCGTAATATTAAGGGTCAAAGGCAAGCAAAAATTCTCAACTGCAATTGCCCTAGTACACGTCAAAAGTAACTTTTCAAGCTCAGCAGAACTGGCATCAGGAGGGCTGTTGGGCTCCTTATTGGGCACTGCACCCTCAAGAAACACCTCAACATTATGGGTGTCACTAAAGATTCGCTTTGCAGGGGCTGCAAATACAGCGAAGAAACTGCTGCTCACATTCTCTGTGAAAGTGAGGTTTACTCTGCTCACAGATTCGAACACATTGGTCGACATGTGATTGAACCCTGGGAGCTGAATGGCATTCCTGTCAAGTGCCTGCTCATCTTTGCGTCGGCTACTGGTCTCTTTTCGTAGAGATCTGTTCTGTCTGGGGTAGTACAATAGACCTCTGGTCGCTGTACTGGGCTCTTCTTGAGCCACCCGTCTCTCATTTCATTTCATACTAACATCAAGCACAGAGCTTTGTTACTAACATCAAGCACAGCGGTTTGTTACTAACATCAAGCACTCTCTCGCTCTGTAAGTCCCGCATTGTTTGAAAATAATAAAGTTTACTATTGTAATTAATAATGGTCATGTTTTTCTAATAACAAAGTAAATCTGCAAATAACTGAAATAAAAATGAATTTAAATATTACTAAAGACTGTTTAATGATTATTTGAATTTATTTTACAATAACGGTAAGTTGTATCTGGAATAAATTTGAAAAGTTATTCACAATGCAGCTCAATAATGATCGTTTTGAAAACTTATTTATCACCACATTTGGATTAATAATTATAATTTTGCTTTACGTCACACTAACATGTTATGTAAATTTGGCTCACTTTACCCCTATGAATTACTCCAAGCACCCCACCAGTAGCATTATTGAAGCATCTGCAATTGTCTCTTTCCTATGAAACAGCAAATGTTGCACAATTCTTCAATAAAAATAAAGAAAGCTGTGCACGCTTTACTGCGTTATTTTACTGCATATGACCATGTGAATTTGGGGAATTCCACTCAATGGATTTGAATATTTTCTATAACACAGCTTCTTTAAAATTAGTGTGTAAAACTGCTTTTAGGAAAGCATGAAACGTCAATCTGTAACGAGTGACAGATTTGCTCACTATTTTAATATGATGTTAATTCTTATTGTTACTTACGTTACATGGATAGTATAATGTATTGAGAAAGTATTTTGACGGGGTCGAAATTTCGAATTCGAGTTTTCGGCAGAAGTGCACTTTTCAAGTATCCCTGAACTCAAATGGAATGTTTCTGAGGTGGTGTGTGTGTGTGTGTGTGTGGTGTTTCTGAGGTGGTGTGTGTATGTGTGTGTGTGTTTGTGTTTGTGTGTGGTGTTTCTGAGGTGGTGTGTGTGTGTGTGGTGTTTCTGAGGTGGTGTGTGTGTGTGGTATTTCTGAGGTAGTGTGTGCGTGTGTATGTATGGTGTTTCTGAGGTGGTGTGTGTGTGTATGTGTGTATGTGAGAGAGAGAGTATGTGTGAGGGTATGTGTGTCCGTGAGCCAGGGGAACAGATATTTCACGAACAAATAGAGCGTTTCTAACGGAATTCGCTACAACTATTACAGTCGGTGTATACAGGAAGGCTGTTGATTTTAAACGCAAACAAATATTCGGAAAACCCCTAAACATTCAGGACAACGTTTGGAAGGCTAACATGAACCGTTCTCAGATATTGCACGCTTTTAAAATACATTTATCAAAATATTACATAAAATTAAAAAAGTATTAACATCGTGAAATATGCTCACATTTCATGCAATATTATGCGTCAAATGTATTAACTTCATTCTTGTGTATCTAGTTCGCTCCATTCATGAGGAGATAAGGTACTTGTGTAATAGTTTTATATTTTTACGACCAACAATTCGTGGAATAGTTATTTATATATAAAGAAAGCTCCCCTCTTCGTTTGTGTGTAGCGCTTGATGATGAATTTGACGAACTTGGTGATCAACTTTCCGATATACCGCCAATTTGGCGATATGTCGCCCCACATTGACGAAACTTGAAAAAATGACTCCAAATTGATGAATTAATTATTAAAATATTTTAACATGTGGACGCTATTTCTGATTACGGATGCTTTCAATATAGATATTTTGTCAATTTTGAGTAGCATGAAATATAAGCTTATTGGGTATTTCAAAAAATTTTTACATGCTGTCGTTCGGAAAAGCGCTCAACGTACAAATCAATGTTAAACTTTTACTTACGGGTGGGACAGCGTCCATCCCAAACGAAGAACCTCCCAAAAAGACAGGTATTTGACATACGCTATCCCAAACAGTTCGATGCCCCTTTGCAGGCATTGGCGTCCATCCATCCCAAACGAAGAACCTCCCAAAAAGACAGGTATTTGACATACGCTATCCCAAACAGTTCGATCCCCCTTTACAGGCATTGGCGTCCATGGACACCAATGCCTGCAAAGGGGGATCGATCTGGATGGACGCTGTCCCACCCGTAAACAAAAGGTTAAAAACAGAATGTCATAGATCTTGTACATCATTTTTTCACTGTGAAAACAGTAAATTAATTCCATTACATAGGGAAAGTTATGTGCTGCGCACACCAGATTTTTTCATAAAATAGCTAGCAGATCTTTTTCAATGTTGCATTTTATTATAAACTAAAAGATGCACCTGTAATTTAAAGCAGGGATTAATGAAATTCATTCATTCAATTCTTCAAAAGGCGTATTAAGGATTTTCGTCCTCAACGAAGGTAATGCCTTATAATTATGGAGGTAAAACTTCATACTAAGAAAACGCAAATATCGTTTGAGACAATAATTCAGATGGCGCTGGGATAAGATAAATAATTCAGCACTGAATGCATTTCTATGGCGAACGTCCTAAAATATCTATTTAAAATGTCAATTTTGTAAAAATAAATTAGTAGCACAATGCAAAGTAGAACTGAAACAATAAAGAATATTCCTACGTATTCAAAATTATTTTACCTTCCAATTTATTTTTAACTCCATATATTCTGTACTCTATCCTACAACTATGAAAAAATACTTTTTAATTATATGCATAATGAGGGAATCCTTAATTTAAAAATTATCAAAAATACATAAAATACTACGCCTTTCTGTTGTGCCAACTAACAATAACAGCTACTTTACTAATACTAGCGACACCTTGCTATAATTCTCAAAGCATTATGGCATTTTCAAGCATTTCACTCATGGAATTTTATCTCTTTCTTTCTAACTCCATGATTATAATGATGCATTAATGACGCGTTTAAAAAATGTAAACAATGTCTTTTTAATCCAGTCCGGATCGCGATATGACTCGGAGATGATCAAAACAAGAAGCGTTCCTTTTCCGAAAAAAGTAAAATTAAAAATTTAAAAACTCAAAACTTTTAATTTTACTTTTTAATTTAACTTTTAAACTATATAAATTTTACTAATTACTTTTTACTAATTAAACTTTTAGTTTTCTTTCTGTTTTTTAACGCGACATTTATAATGATAAATTAATGTCATCCTTTCAAAAATCTAAACTGTCTCTAAATATCAAAAAATTAGAATGTTGCATTTCAAAGCTCACGATCTATCTCCGTCGCACTGTCGATGAATCATCATTTGCCTCGTATCTCTTGTGCTCGGAAAATCGTCTATTCAATAAATTTGGTTTTAAAATGGCAGAATTTCGGCCGATTTTTTCGACTTTAAATGTTCATAACTTTGAAACTAACTCGAGTTTAAAACGAATTTCACCGAAATACTGCAGCGTCTTGGAAGTTCAGCTATCCTTGTACTGAATACCTTGGTTGAAGTAGCTTCAATTTTACGCTAAGCGTGACCCAGACAAACAGACAGACATCTTCGAGTATGTAAGATAAATTTGAAGTTATTGTCAAAAGCAGCATTATGATCGTCTGCTACAATTTTTCCTCATTGTTTTTTCCCCACTTATAGTTTGGAAACAGAGTCCAAATTGTTTATATCTATGGTTGCATATTATCGTTTTATTTTTTATCTTTATTATTCTGTAATGAAGTGAGTGGAAACCAACGAGTTAGAATATATGGAGAGAGCTTAAGGGTTGCAATCGTCATCAAAGATAAAGGCAGGTGTCTTAGGGACGAATTCCCCGAGAACGCATTTTCTTCCGACTGTGACCCTATACATTTCAATGGCAATTTCTAACAGAGAGCGTACTCCAGAAATATAAATGCTAAAATAATGGTTATGTACTGTTGTAATTACGGCTGCAAGTGAAAGCATGTACAAGGAGGGCTTTACTCTTTTCATGGATAACATTTTTTTCCATTATATATCTTACAAATATAGTTAAAAAGGAATTGTGCTAGATTTTAGCATGGTGCATTTCATTTGGCTATTAATTTCATTGCTTTTAATGCTGTATAATTAGAAGTTTTGCTTTATTTTTGGTGTTTGTGATATTGCAAAAGACTTATAATGTCATTCTAACACTTTAAAAAAACATTTGGAGTACTTTGCTGATAGTTATAGAGTTATTTTCGGTATCCTCGTATGTTTTCTCTTCGAGGTAGAACTTGGCGACTCGCAAGATTGGGTGGCTAGGGAAGAAAAATGGGAGTTTTAATGAGAGTAAAGACGTGTCGTATGATAAAATTTTACGTTCATAATAAAATATAATAATAGTTTACATTCGTTGAAAATGTCAGCTAGATTTTACATCATAACTTTTCGGTGCATTTTATATAATGATATATGAGCATGATCTCATTTCTAGTTCAGAGTAAATCGTACTTAATAAGTATTACTAGTTAGCATGGGCGCCCATAGGGGATGACAAGGGGACACTCCAAAATCACAAAGTCGGACATCAAACTAGTCAATGTTGTTAATCTTATCCTTGAATCCCTCCGGATAAATTTTATAGGTGTCGATGCTGGTTAGAATTAATTTCATATAAACATCTCGATTAAAAAGATATATTTCCCCCCGTTCACAAATTAAAAATCAAAGGATGTATTACCAAACTCCCAGTGTTTTCAAGAAGTATTTTGGTATTACACTCTTGTTTAGTTTGGCGCGGTAGCCCAGTGGTTAGCACGCGGTAATTGCTCTCGGTAGGCCTGGGTTCGATTCCCTCTGCTGCTAAAACTGTCGCCGTGTTCACGCGGAGTACGATCACGTTAAATATGTGGGTCAGTAGGTCCTTCCGAGAGGTTGGTGGTAGGGGAAGGAGGGTACGGTCCCTGTGGATGCTTCCCCACTGGGTTCTGGTCTAAATTGAGTGGCTCTTTCCGGCCGTCCAAACAGTTACACCTTTCTGGTAGGTCGGACGGTCTGGGTCTCAACAACAACAACTCTTGTTTAGTTCTCGAGAAAGAAATATGCCTTGCCCAAAGAAGTATTTGAATCACCGACTTCTTGATCATGCGTTAGCAATCTATTAAATGAGCAATCTTAACTCTAAAAGAACCTCACATTCTTCTCATCATAATTTAAGTAATAGGCTTCTTGATCTAGAAACAGCTCTACCAATATAAATATTTTTACTTACATCATACATTTTTACTTACATACTTTACATTACAAATGCAGAAGCATTTAATAAAAAATTAACTCTATTTAAAAGTCATTAAAACTTAATTCTGCACATAGCTTTAATTATAATTTTGGTCCTAATGCTTCAGTTGTTTTTAAAACTATAAATTGCCCTTTAATTTTACATAGTAACAGAAAAACGGGATTTTTAGGTTTATTAACATGTATCAATAGCACAAAATTACTATATAGCAGTTTAATTGATTCTCAGCTTCTCATTTTTTTACCCACGTACAAACTTTCCCAAGATCACATTGAAATGTTTTTCAGTGCAGTACGAAGCAAAGGCGGACACAACAATAACCCTACAGCCATACAATTTAAATCAGCATACGTTAGATTACTCTCTCATCACCAGATTACATCCTCCCTTAATTCAAACTGCTTGCCTTTAGATGAAACCAATATCCTGAATGTCTCATCATTTATAAACAAATACACTAATACTTTAAATGAAGATATTACTTTTTATGATGAAACGGTAGAACAAAATATTAGAGACATAGAAAATAATATAATGGACTTAAGCAATTTGAGCCTTTTTATTACTGATATTGTAGGCTACATTTCAGGATTCATCATAAAAAAATTAACCAAATCACTCAAGTGCTCACAATGTATTTTGGCATTAACAGTGAACTCTTCTTTTTCCAATTTAATTAAAATTAAAAACAGAGATGGATTAATATCGCCTGGTGATGATGTACATAAACTTTGCAAAGTTGCAGAAAAATCCTTTCGTATAATTGAAGCTGCTGGAAAATTACACAAACGCAACATTATGCACACACTTATAACTTATTCAATGATGCAGATGGATCCATATCTTTTCTCAAATTTAAATGATCACATTTTAAACCACGACCCAATACAAAACCACAAAGTTCTGTTAATAAAATCCGTACTCTTTGAATTTTTTAAAATAAGGCTGTGTCACACTGCGAAACTTCATACTGAGAAACTTCAACAAAACAAATGCAGAAGTATTAATACAAAATTAACTCTATTTAAAGGTCATTAAAATTTAAAATTCTGCACATAGCTTTAATTATAATTTTGGTCCTAATGCTTTAGTTGTTTTTAAAATTTTTAGAAATAATTTTGGATAGATTGATCTTCAATTTCTGCTATAAGTTTTTAATATTTAATATAATTGTACAACATTTATTTTTATGCCACATTGAGTTAGCGCACTGCAATTGTGCTTACGGTCTTTTTAATTCTGGATGTAAATTTCACAATATTTATTTAAAGCATTTTTCAAACGAATTATTAGCAGTCAAATCTCTGAAACTATTATAATTAAATGCAATTTTTCTATTTTGTTCCGTAATATATTATAATCGTATTTATTTCCTATACTTTATAGAAAAACAGTTTTAAACAATTTCCAGATTCTATGTGGATTAAACAAGCAAAAACACTTCCGAACACGTTTTGACAATTTAAGAATCGTGGCTATTTCAATATCTGAGCCCCTATTTATGAATTTAGACATGATTTTGTATTTTATTCTGAAGTGTCATTTTATATTAAAAAATGCAAATAAAGTTAAATATTTTATTATTGCAAATATTACATTGTTTTATATTTGACGGTACGCATACAATACATTAAAATAAATTAGATGTAAAAATGACTCAATCGTATTACGCCTCAAAGCAGATATGGATACTGCTAACATAACTTTCAAAGATAAAGTTTATCTGGATAAAAGTGGAGAATTCCACATTTTAAGCGAGCATGCACATAATTTTTTCATATACTTTATAATTGTTTTTAAATATATTATACATATTCTTCAATTTGTATACTTGTAATCTATTTCCTATTATATTTTATTTGCAATTGTTTAGCAGTTCAATTTGTTTTATGAAATTGACTTCATTAACAAAATTTGTCTTTAGTAATAAAATTTTTTGGTAATAAAAATATTCTAATCTTATTTCGTATTTTTCTTCATACATATTTTTTAAAATCATGTATATATAATACGTGTAACAACTTCCCATTCATCCTCAACTTTAATAGAAGTTAACAAGAAAGATCAATCATGCTTAAAGCATTGATTATGAAACACTTTCCAACTTCAATGCAATTTTATTTAAACAAGTCTAACATGCAATACATTCCTCGGTAATATTTTGAAACTTATCACAATACTGCATTAATTTATTATATTTGAAAACTGAAACCTTCATCGAAAAAAATGAACTTCATTCAAATGACGGCATTGAAATATAAATTACCTGGTTTAAACATCTCTAAAATGTTATACATTCCTCGGTAATAGTTTTAGAATTATCATAATACTCCGATAATTTATTATATTTGAAAACTTCATCCAAAACAACTGAAATTAATTCAAATGACGTCATAGAAAAAATAACACGCCTGGATCTCTCTATAAAAACAGGATTTCAATCATAACTTTCTCCCATTCATTTCATTCATCACAATACTATAATAATTTATTTTATTTAAACATTTTGTTTAAGACCATGGAGCTACAAAAAATTAAACTCTATGCTTGAAACTTCATCGAAAAAAATCGTCCTTCTCTTTATGAAATCGATTAATATTTCATTCATATCAGCCATGTAGACTCCATGGACTAAATTATTTTGTGTTAAAAAAATACAGGAATTCTAATACAACTCATTCTATACATTTTGCTGTTTACATTTTACATAGGTGAAAAATAGGCTAGTTGTAGAAATAATCAAATTTAGATGAGCATTTAAACTCAAATATATTGTCATTGCGTTGTTTCAGTATGTAGATGCACAGAATTTAAGCAAAAATAAAGTAGTTTTAGGACGGATACAACACTCAATATGAATTAAAAAGAACTTAAAAAAATCACGATTTTGAAACAAGATGGATGCCATATATCATTTTGAAGTGGGTCATGTGATCGTTTCATATCATGGTCACGAGATCGTTTCATATAAGAGGTGTAATTATTATTTTAATTTTTATTTAAAAAACTACTGAATATATTTGGCTGAATTTTTTTTTTATATATTTTGTGGAACAATTTGAATATTACCTAAAATTTTCGAAGCAATTTGTGAATTTTAAATCCGCTTAAAAAATGTTTGAAAAATTAGGTCCCATAGGGCTCAATGTATTTCATTTTATCGACCAGGGTTCAATCCAAAACTAATTGGGTGATATTACTCATTTATATTCCCATAGGTTCTACAGACCGTCTGAACAACTAAAATTTCATTTTGATTAAGTCATTTTTACGGCAGTTATCGTGCTAACGGACAGACAGACAGACAGAATGAATGAACAAAGTCATAAACACTTTTCAACTTTGTTGTAAAGTGTTAAACAAGTCTAAAATGCAATGCATTCCTCGGTAATATTTTAAAACTTATCACAATACTACGTTAACTTATTATATTTGAAAACTTAAACCTTCATCGAAAAAAATGAACTTCATTCAAATGACGGCATTGAAATATATATTGCCTGGTTTGAACACCTCTAAAATACGATACATTCCTGGGTAATATTTTTACAAGAAAGTTCAATCATGCTTAAAGCATTGATTATGAAACACTTTCCAACTTCAATGCAATTTTATTTAAGCATGTCTAAAATGCAATACATTCCTAGGTAATATTTTAAAACTTATCGCAATACTACATTAATTTATTATATTTGAAACCTTAAACCTTCATCGAAAAAAATTAACTTCATTCAAATGACGGCATTAAAATATAAATTGCCTGGTTTAAACATCTCTAAAATGTGATACATTCCTCGGTAATAATTTTAGAATTATCATAATACTACGATAATTTATTATATTTGAAAACTTTATCGAAAACAACTGAAATTCATTCAAATGACGTCATAGAAAAAATAACACGCCTGGCTCTCTCTATAAAAGCAACATTTCATTCATAAATAATTCCCCCATTCATGTCATTCATCACAATACTATAATAATTTATATTATTTAAAAATTAAGACCATGGAGCTACAAGTAAGTAAAACTCTATGCGTAAAACTTCATCGAAAATTATCGTCCTTCTCTTTCTAAAATCAATGAATATTTCATTCATATCAGCCATGCAGACTCCATGGACTAAATGATTTTGTGTTAAAGAATTACAGCGATTCTAATACAACTCATTCTACATATTTTGCTGTTTACATTTTACATAGGTGAAAAATAGGCTTAATAGTAGAAATAATCAAATTTGTATGAGCATTTAAACTGAAATATATTGTCATTGCGTTGTTAAAGTATGTAGATGCACAGAATTTAGGCAAAAATAAAGTAGTTTTAGGATGGATACAACACTCAATATGAATTAAAAAGAACTTTAAAAATCACGATTTTGACACAAGATGGATGCCATATATCATTTTGAAGTGGGTCATGTGATCGTTTCATATCATGGACACGTGATCGCTTCATATAAGAGGTGTTATTATTATTTTAATTTTTATTTAAAAAACTACTGAATATATTTCGCTGATTTTTTTTTTATATATTTTATGGAACAATTTGAATATTGCCTAAAATTTTCGAAGCAATTTGTGAATTTTAAATCCGCTTTAAAAATGCTTGAAAAATTAGGTCCCATAGGGCTCAATGTATTCCATTTTTTCAACCCGGGTTCAATCCAAAACTAATTGGGTGATATTATTCATTTATATTCCCATAGGTCCTATAGACCGTCTGAACAACATACTAAAATTTCATTTTGATTAAGTCATTTTTACGGCAGTTATCGTGCTAACGGACAGACAGACAGACAGACAGACAGACAGACAGACAGACAGACAGACAGAATGAACAAAGTCATAAACACTTTTCAACTTTGTTGTAAAGTGTTAAAAAAGAAAACAGAAGGTACACGACACAGTTTAGGCGATAAATCGCCAAAGCATGAGTGGCCTTCTCCTCCTCAACCACTAGCACCTGCTCTATGTTTGGCCACGTTTATAACATGGAAGAGATTGGACCGCACTCTCTCCATATATTCTAACTCGTTGGTGGAAACAGTGGATTTGTTATTATAGAACTAAAGCCTTGTAAAATGATGGAATCTTGTAAAAATGCTGTAATCTGATGAATTCTAAATAAAAAGCTGTTTTCTTTAGCAAATGATGTCAATTATTTATATATATAGAGTCGGAATAAAATAAAGGAGAACGACAAAATAGTTTTCTGAGAAATTCTCATAACAGTTATTACTACTTTTTGATTGACCCTTCTTAGTAGGCCACAATATTAATTGCTTTCGAATGGAGTTAGAAAGAAGGCGATAAAACTCAGCGTTTGAAAATGCCATAAAGCTTTGAGAATTATATATAGATGTCGCTAGTGTTGGTAAAGTAACTGTTACTATTAGTTGACACAATAGAAAGGCGTAGTATTTAGTACATGTATTTTTGATTTTTTTTTTAAATTAAGAGTTCCCTAATTATGATCAAAATTAACCAGTATTTTTCATGGTTGTAGGGTAGAGTACAGAATATAGGGAGATAAAAATAAATTGAAAGGTAAGATTGTTTTGAATACTTAGGAATATTCTTTATTGTTTCAGTTCTACTTTGCATTGCGCTAATCATTTATTTTTACAAAATTTTTAGTTTAAATAAATATTTTGTGCCTTTCACCTTAGAAATGTATACAATGCAGGTCTAATTATATTATCCCAACGCCACCTGAATGATTGTCTCAAACGATATTGGCGTTTTCTTAATATGAAGTTTTAACTCCTTGCTTTTACCTCCATGTGCTTGCGCTTTATTTCATTAGCGAACTAGCCATGGAGTCATTCAAAATAAATGTTATTTAGAAAATTAAAGAATGCTTTAAGAAAACGTGATAAATGTTATACCGAGACACCAGGGCCATCTTCGGTCTGCTCAAACCGAAATGGACAAAATTCAAATTATTTTTGAGGGCGAGAGCACCCTCATCTGCAAAAATTAACCCCCCCCCACACACACACACACACTACACACACCTTTCTGGTAGGTCGGACGGTCTGGGTTTCAACAACAACAACAACACACACTCTTTCGGCTATGGGTTTTCAGCAAAGGAACTTCAAGGATTACCATTGGCATATGGAATGCCAATGGACTTAGAGGTAAAATCCATGAGGCTAAGGACTTCTGTACAGCATATAACTTAGATTTATTTTTGGTTCAAGAAATCCACTTCAGTTCAGGGAACCTATGCAAGATTGCTAACTACGAATTATACAATGATGACAGGTCTCTTACTAGCAATCAGACTGGCGGTGGCACTGCTATCTATGTTCGTTGCAATTTCCCGCACAGTCGCATCCCCTCCCCCCCCTCCAAACTGGAGAAGCAACTGTTATTCAGCTCAATCTGCCTTACAATCCTGTCATCACCAGTGCGTCAGTATACCTACAACCAAGGTATAGTAATACTGGCCTGAGTATTGTTGACCTATCTACCCTCTTCAAAATTTCCCCCCATGTGATAGTTGCTGGTGACCTAAACGCTAAACACCAAGCCTGGGCGTGTCCATCATCGAATCCTCGCGACCATGGCATAAAACGCTAGGTCGACGAGAATAACTTTGATGTTATAGCCCCAGGTGACTCCACCCACTTAAATAATGTAACTGACTTCGCCAACACCAGCAACATTCCCTATACATATGACATGGAAACAACTAACAAACTCCCCTCTGATCATCTCCCCATCTTGTATAACAGTCGTGCCCAACCCGCGGGCCGCATGCGGCCCTCGACCTGATCGTGTGCGGCCCGCCGCCACCCTCAGCTTGGAGAACATATAAAAATTGACTTTTACACCAAGGGAACCTTTGCGAAAAAATTATTAAAATGGAATATGTAATGAAAATCATTATTAAAGTAATAAACTTTATTCGTTCCAGAGGAGTCGCTCATCATCAGTTCCGAGATTTTCTATCCCAGTTAGATTCTCAGTATGATGATGTCATTTATTTTACACAATTTCCTTGGCTAAGTGCTGGAAAAATGCTGAAGCGAGTGTATGACTTGCATGAGGAGATCATTACTTTTTTCAAAAGTCGTGATCATAATCTGGTGGCAGACTTTCAAGACAAGGAATGGCTATGTGATTTATCTTTTAGGGTTGATATGGCACAACATCTGAATGAGGGCGCGGTAGCCCATTGGTTAGCGCGCTGGAGTTGCACTCGGTAGGCCCGGGTTCGATTCCAGCCACTGCCAAAACTGCCGCCGTGTTCATGCGGAGTACGATCACGTTAAACATGTGGGTCCGAAAGTCCTTCCGAGAGGTTGGTGGTAGGGGAAGGAGGGTACGGTCCCTGTGGATGCCTCCCCCACTGGGTTCCGGTCTAAATTGGGTGGCACTTCCCGACCGTCCAAAACAGTTACCTTACACCTTTCTGGTAGGTCAGACGGTCTGGGTTTCAACAACAACAACAACATCTGAATGAGCTAAATACGAAGCTTCAGGGGAAAAATAACCTGATACACAACCTATTTTACTCAATCAAGTCATTTGAGTTTAAGTTAGCATTATGGAATTCACAACTCAAGTCTGGTCAATTGTTGAATTTTCCAACAATTAGTAATTTATTGCAAGTTGTGAAGACGATCCCATCAACTTTATTAAATACGCTTCATTAGTAGAAAATCTGCAAAATGAGTTAAGTGGTCGATTTCAAGATATCAGAAAACTTGAGAAATCTTTGGAAGTATTTGCAATACCATTCGCGACAAATATTGAAACAACGCCAGTCGATTTTCAGATGGGGCTTATCGAAATTCAGAGTAACTTCGAATTGAAAGCTAAAATTTACAAAGTTTCTTTGCTAGAATTTTACAGAAATTACTTGTCTTGTGAAATGTAAAAATTGAAAATTCACTCTCAAGAAACGATAGCATTATTTGGAAGCACCTACTTATGTGAATAATTATTTCATTAATGAAACACGTGAAATCAAAAGAGTGTTCTCGTCTAACTGCTAAACACTTGGAGGGAAACCTACTACGGATCGCTGTATCCAACATTGAACCAGACAATGAAAGAATAATGAAAACCAAACAATGTCAAATTTCCCACTAGCTCCACCAAAAAAATAAAAAATATTGGCGATGTCTGTACGTTTTTGAAGCAGTTTTGTTCATTTCTGTATTTGTTTTTAATTTTCACTTTTAATTTTTTCTTTCGGTATTTACTAAAAATATATTGCTGGGTGGTACCCCCCCCCCCCCCTTGCGGCTCGCCGTTGCTTAGTCTATGTGAAATTGGCCCGCAGGTGCTAAAAGGTTGTGCACCCCTGTTGTATACCATAGAACTTAATCATTTTTCTCTAACTACCCCCGCTAAATTAAGAACAAACTGGAAAACCTTTAAAAATCTAAATAAAAATATGCCCCCCCCTCCCAGTTACGTTGAACTGGACAACGGACCTCGCGGATGCAGAGATGGAAAATCTCGGAAATATGCTCCGAGAAACCTACTCTTCATCTTTGAAGCCCAGGACCGTCAAAGTTAATCACTACAAAGTACCCCCTGGTATACAAGAAATGATCAGAGACAGAAACCGACTCCGAAGGGAGTGGCAGACCAGTAGAGACCCCGACCTTAAACGTGAGCTAAACTTCCTTACAGCGCAAGTTAGCTCACGTATTAAGACCTTCACTGCACGATGGAACGCTTACGTTGAGTCCATAACGACTCAGGAGAACACCATTTGGAGGGCAACCTCACGTATTCGTAGGCACAAAAATTACATTCCAACTCTTAACGGTCCCAATTGCAGGGCCATCTCCAACACACAAAAGACTGAGCTGCTCCCAGACAATCTTAGAATCCAGTTTGAACCTCACCATACTGTAGTCCGTCCTCGGACGGTTGCAGTAGTGGATCCCATGGTTGAACAATTCATTTCCACACCATCTCCAAATACGCTCAGAATGCTTTCTGACATCACCCTCTATATTCGAAAACTGAAGAGTAATAAAGCCCCTGGGAGAGACCTTATTTCAACTAATATGATCAGAAACCTCCCTAATTCTTATGTTGCTTATCTTGTCTATTTTTTCAATCATCTTCTTAAGCTAAAATATTTTCCACGGGCTTGGAAGGTGGCCATTGTGTCCCCCCTCCCCAAGTCCGGCCTGAAACCATTTTGAATCTGTCAACTACTGACCTATTTCACTACTTTCCTGTTTTTCTAAACTTTTCGAGTATGTCTTGGTTCAGCATCTGGATGAGTTCTGCAGCCTTAACGGTACCATCATTTCCGAGCAATATGGTTTCAGGAGGAATCAGTTCACGCAACACCAGTTGCTTAAGGTTGCGGGATTAATTCACGAGGCTCGCTCACAGCATCTCACAACCACTATTGTCTTCCTGGATATTCAAAAAGCCTTTGATAAGGTGTGGATAAACGGACTCCTCTTTAAACCAATTGCTCTTCACTTTCCTGCTCATCTCATTAAAATTCTCCACTCTTACCTAACGGAGCGTAGCTTCGCGGTAAGCGTTTCAAACTCTCTCTCCCCTCTCAGGAATATACTCAGCAGGGTCCCTCAAGGTTCTCTTGTCGGCCCCAAATTATTCAACCTATACATTAATGATCTGCCACGTTTCCCCGGTGTCACCTTAAGCTTGTACGCCGACGACACGGCCCTGATTAGACAACACAAACAAACACAAGTCGTGCACGAAACCCTCCAGTCTTACCTCGACTCCATGACGCAATGGTTAACAAATTGGCGGATTAAAATCAACGTCAGCAAATGTGCCGCCGTCAGTCCCCCACCCCCACCCGCCGGACCCCAATCACTAACTTAACTTTGAATAACGAGCCGATTCCGTGGCAATCTAGTTACAAGTACCTTGGAGTGTACTTAGATTCAAATCTTACATGAAAACTTCACATCACTGAAACTTGTCTGAAAGGGAAGTCTGCACTAGCCCAAATGCGCCCCCTCTTGGCTGAAAACAGCCGCCTGTCCACGAGAAATAAGTTATTGCTGTACAAGTTCTGCATACTTCCAATTATGACGTGCGGATCCCCAATCTGGGAAGCCGCAGCTGAGATTCACCTTAGCTTCAAGTTGTGCAAAATAAAGCACATCGTTTGTTTATTAGGTTTCCGAGTTACGTCCGGGTAGAAGTTCTGCACAGAGACCTCAATAATAAATCCTTTTTAGAACATATTCAAAAACTTGCTCAAAATGTCTTCAGAGATCTCAGTAGAGTTAATAATCCCGCGCTAGATAGTATCCCGCGGTACAACCCGATACACCCGAAGGCGCGCAAGCGCCCTAGGGCGTTGACGGGGCGCCAAAGGATGCGCTCTTCCGCCCTAAACGGAGTCGTCATATCTAGCATTGTTTTATATCTACTCAACCCCCCCCCCTTTTTTTATCAATAAACTCTAGTTATCTCAGTGCCCTCCCTGACATTTGGGAATTCGCAATTCTACGACGAACCTTTTGACTTAATTTAAATAGTGTAACATACCCCCCCTCCTGTTCTCAAGCTCAAGGCCCTGCACCCCTAGGGGCGCTCCTCTACACCCCCCCCCCCTCTTATCCTTTTCATCTCACTAAGTGCCTGCTTGAGCCCTAGTCCTTTCTCTTTCTGTAAGACTTGGAGAAGAGTCCGACTTCTATCGTCGCTCCCCTCCCCCCTTTCAAGCGAACTCTAGATGTAAACTCTTTAATTTATGTTAATCTCTTATATTTTTTCCTTTTCGCTCGAAGTTTAAAGGGGGAAATTCTTTCCCTCCTGGGCACTTCATATATCCCCCGTCCTTGAGACACCAGGGCAACAAATTAGGGTATATATATATCGATGATTCGTAACTAGGGTTCTGCGAGCCCATGGGATGAACTCCGGAAAAGTGTGCAAAAGCTTGCAAACAAAAGTACAAGCCTTCTTTTTGTAATTGTCAAAAAAAAGTAAAATGGAAAATGATTAAGTTTTTAATGTGATCTTTTAATTAAACAAAGAAACACTTAGAAAGTTTAACTTGATGGTTATATGATGGTTATAATTTAAGCAGCGAGAGGTTTCACTTGGGAAGAGAAATTTTGTAGAAGCATGGGATTTTTGTGGGTCATGGAATTCAGTTAGTATACTAAGGGTCATTCCAGGACTATTAAGGTCATTCCAGGACTTTACGGGACATCCTGTACAGATAAATACACAGAATATCAGACTATTTATTTGAATAACGATAATTTCGCTACCTATTAACAATTTTACAAAGCCCAGAACTTCCCCCCCCCCTTAAATTTAAACAAATATTCAAATAACTTTGAATCCTGAAAGTTGGAAACAAGATTTCCTGTAAAACCCGATTTATCTGAACAGGTCTAAAAAAAATAACCTCTAAGATAAGACTTTAAAACATTTTTCTCCCACCCAAAACACATTCGATTTTGCATTTGAAAAGACTTAAGACTTATTTTCTGCACCTTAAAACCTTTAGGAAGCGTCATTTTTATTGGTCACTTGAGATGTGGCGTTGCAATGCACATTTAAGAAAATCTAGTCCTTTTAGAATTATTTTTTTCCTTTTAATTTCTTTAAAGGCTGCTTTAAAGGGAGGGGACGTAGGTGTTATCGTGTCGGTATGTGCTGTCAAATCGTAAATAAAAGTATTTTAAATGCAAAATCGATGAGAGACGGGCGTTTAAGTAATTGGCTAAAGTATTGGTGAGGCGCAGAGGTCTCTGTAGCTTTATTGCTACATTTGGACTGGGGATATTCAACAGGCGGTGTCGCTCTGTAGCTGCTTTGAAAAGAGGTAAGATACTTGAGATATACAGTGGAATTCAGTTATCCCGATCTCATGTTCGGCGATATTTCGATATCTACATTTTTATATGTATGTGCCCATGTGTGTACGCCCATGTATGTATGTGTGTAACTAAAGGGATTTAAATTGTGAATTTTCTTTTAAAAAAGTAGCGGTTTGTCTTGAAAGAGAAGTACATGTCTTGGAATGTGCTTGATTTGCAAAAAAAAATTATGATCATAGCCTGTTGTTCATTACATGAGGAAAAAATTGCCAAAAGACATTTTTTTCATTTTATAAAGAATGTCCTCCTGTTCCTGTCCTCTTCTTATTCCTGTCCTCTTCTTATTCCTCTCCTCTTCTTATTCCTCTCCTCTTCTTATTCCTCTCCTCTTCTTATTTCCGTTTTCTTATTCCTGTATTCTTATTTTCGTCTTCTTATTCCTGTCTTCTTATTTCCGTCTTCTTTTCCCTGTCTTCTTATTTCCGTCTTCTTATTCCTATCCTCTTCTTATTCCTGTCCTCTTATTCCTATCCTCTTATTAATCCTGTTCCCTTCTTATGCCTGTCTTCTTATTCCTGTCATCTTGTTTCTGTCCTCTTCTTTTTCCTGTCCCCTTCTTATTCCCGTCCTCTTGTTAAGCTAAATGTATGATTAACATAAGACTATAAAAACTGACAACATTAATAAAATTAAATAAAATCCTTAATCCCGTGGGATCATCGGATTGAAATAGCATTAATCCTGGGTTTGTAACCGATTTTTGTGTGATATAAGAGTGTATTTTTGTTATCAGAAATTTTCAAGGTTTAAATGGAACAGACGTGTCTCGTTGTAAAAAAAAAATATATAATTTCTTTATCACAGCGTTATGAGAACACAGATTCATTGACATACATGTGCTGGGTATCAATTGATTCCAATTCTCTGTTGTGTGGGTATTTTTGGTTTTTTTCAATTTTCGTCTTTAAAATGAGGATAAAAGAAGCAATTTTATTGCTCTTGTTATTCCCATGGCAAAATCAAACTAGCTGGTTATGGCCGCATATATACAACGTAAGTGTTTCGTGCTTCAAGAAAGATAATTAATAACATATATTTCTGACATCAAATATCTTAGGGGGCAGGGTAGAGTAAATCTTGAAATAAATGATGAAACGGAAGTAGAAGTGTGTAACGGAAGTAGAAATGTGTAACGGAAGTGACATATTTGTTATGAATGCATAACAAAAAAAATAATTGTTGTAATTTGAAATATTGTTATGATTTTAATTCTGATTCGCTTAACAGTAGCGACATATTCGATAACTTTAGAAACGAATTTGGCAAAATATTACCAAATAACGACTATTGGCGAGTTCTAGAAACTTCTCGAATTTTGTAGATTGACTAAGAACTTCACGAATTACGTGCTTTTACTAAAATTTTCCACGCTGCTCTAAGTCCTTGGACGAGTCGGATGGTCAGGGCTTTCGACATATATAAGCTCCCCATCATTCAGTTAGGTTATCGAGCATAAGTATCTGCAAAATTCAATAAGAAACTCAATGAATAATTTTTCTTCTGATTATATATACTAATTAAGCTGTATTATTATGAGACAATACTGGTATAGAAGTGTAAAAAATTTAAATTTTACGTTTGTGACATCTGTGCATCGACATCTGCGTATACTTCAGTATGCGCTGACCTCACGCTCAGCTGCTGAAGCAACTGCGAACGTTACATCAAAACATCGTCAAAAGTTATAGTTCATCGTCAAAAGTTAGTTCATTGCCAAAAACGTCGTCGTTTGTGATTCGATTCGTACGAAATAAACTGTATTCCATTAATCTATAAAAACTATATATATATATATATATATATATATATATATATAAATGTCAAAGAAACTTGCTATAAGCCACATTTTTTGCGAGCTTCTATGGGAACTGACAATTTCGTTCCTTCTACGTGGCCGGCATAAAAAAGCTCGCAAAAATTGTGTTCTATAGCAAGTATCTTGCTGCTATTGCAGATATCGGCTTTCCCATGCTAAGGAGGGCATGGTAAGCTCGAAACCGGCTCATGGATGTTGGTATCTTCAATAGGAGTGTCTTCCATATTTTTTAGAACACCCCATATACGCGGGCTTTGTGCTTTATAAAATGAGACGGTGTCTCTCCCGGTGCAAACTAAAACTGAAGACGAGTTAGCTTCTATGCTAACTATTGTTATTCAGCAATAGACTACTATTGCCAACCAGCTTAGATAGTTGAATATGGCAAGGAAAGGAACCACTTATATTCAAGTAGTGGAAAATAAAAGAAAAATCTGATGTGGGCAGCACATGACTTTTCCTGCAGACTTATATTAACGTTCTCTTTATTTGAATTAAATTTATTTCACTTTTAATTCAATTTTCGTTCACATTCGGTAACCGGACTTATTTTCAAAGGTGGCGTAGAGAAAATACGGAAAACTAAAATATCACGAGAACGGCTAGTCCTAGTGCAATAGAGTTGGTCTTATTATTTTCGTCGTTAAAAATTACGTATTAAACGAGCATTTAATGGATATATTTGAGTATACCTAGTTCTTTAGTTTAGATTTTGACGATTTTTGCGGGCAATTTTGCAAAAAAAGGCAGGTTATTTTGTTCGGAATCGTACCAAAATCTAATCAGCACCAGAGTAACCTACAAGTGACTCATCTACCGAATTTTGTGAAATTCGGTCCAGTAGTTTTTCAGTTAGAGTGGATACAATCTTTTGCGGGCCATTTCGCAAAAAAAGGCGGGTTCTTTTATTCCAAATCGTACCCAAAACTAATCAGCACCAGATTCGCTCACAAGTGACTTACCTACCAAATTTTGTGAAATTCGGTCCATTAGTTTTTTAGTTAGAGTGGATACCAAATCTGCACAGACAGACAGACAGACACACAGACACACACAGAGACGTCACGCTAAAAATGGCTTTTTCGTATTCTAGAGGTCTCGAAACGTGTAGATCCGTCGAAAACTCGAGTTGCGATTTTCGACATGATTCCAATACTTTGCCTATACATTATCATGTATTGCAGGGAAAGTAAAAAATCTGATGTGGGCAGCACATGACTTTCCCTGCAAACTTATATCCACGTTCTATTTATTTCAATTAAATGTAATTCACTTTTAATTCAATTTTCGTTCTCATTTGATAACTGGACTTATTTTCAAAGGTGGGGTGGAAAAATACGAAAAAAACTAATATATCTCGAGAACGGCTAGTCCTAGTGTAATGGGGTTGATCTTATTCTTTTCGTCGTTAAAAATTACGCATTAAACAAGCATTTAATGGATATATTTGAGCATACGTAGCTTTTTAGTTTAGATTTTGGCAATTTTTGCGGGCCATTCTACAAAAAAAGGCAGATTATTTTTTTCTGAATCGTACCAAAACCTAATCAGCACCAGGGTGACCTATACGTGACTCATCTACCGAATTTTGTGAAATTCGGTCCATTAGTTTTTTAGCTAGAGTGGATACAAACTTTACGGGCCATTTCGCAAAAAAAGGCGGGTTCTTTTATTCCGAATCGTACCCAAAACTAATCAGCACCAGCCCCGCCCACAAGTGACTTACCTACAAAATTTTGTGAAATTCGGTCCATTAGTTTTTTAGTTAGAGTGGATACAAAATCTGCACAGACAGACAGACAGACAGACACACACACACACACACAGACGTCACGCTAAAAATGGTTTGTTCGTATTCTAGAGGTCTCGAAACGTGTAGATCCGTCGAAAACTCGAGTTGCGATTTTCGACATGATTCCAATACTTTGCCTATACATTATCATGTATTGCAGGGAAAGTAAAAAATCTGATGTGGGCAGCACATGACTTTCCCTGCAAACTTATATCCACGTTCTATTTATTTCAATTAAATGTAATTCACTTTTAATTCAATTTTCGTTCTCATTTGATAACTGGACTTATTTTCAAAGGTGGGGTGGAAAAATACGAAAAAAACTAATATATCTCGAGAACGGCTAGTCCTAGTGTAATGGGGTTGATCTTATTCTTTTCGTCGTTAAAAATTACGCATTAAACAAGCATTTAATGGATATATTTGAGCATACGTAGCTTTTTAGTTTAGATTTTGGCAATTTTTGCGGGCCATTCTACAAAAAAAGGCAGATTATTTTTTTCTGAATCGTACCAAAACCTAATCAGCACCAGGGTGACCTATACGTGACTCATCTACCGAATTTTGTGAAATTCGGTCCATTAGTTTTTTAGCTAGAGTGGATACAAACTTTGTTGGAAATAATCAATACATCGCGATTCACGTTCCTGTGAACGGGCGTTTATGCAAATTTAATATGAACGACTCTTCCCGTTCACCGGCGTGAACCGTGACGTTTTTCAACATGAGGTTTCATGCAAATCAGTTCTCAATGCGTACGCATCTGATTTGCATATCCGGGGGCGTTTCCGGAACTGTCCATTCTCGGATATATAGGGCAGAGGTTTCTTGAAGCAAATGAGAAGGTCGGAGTCGATCGAGATCAGACGTCTGAAGAAGTCAGACGAGATAGACACTGATGGTCTGATGCAGGCAGACAGAAATGTTTTTTTGACAGAAGCGCTGCGGAATATCGTTTGACGACGGTGAATAGTCGAAACGGATGCAGATGTGGTCAGTTTGGACCAGCATGTATTGAACGTTAAATTTACTTACAAACGTTCGGAAGCCGCTTTAAAGATTTTCCTGATGTTCTATCCTTTGGTTTCCCTTTGCCAAGTGATGGTGGCTGAAATACACGCAAGTGATAGAGGTAGTATAGTAACTTACTACCAAATGCTTCAAGAAATCTCTGTCTAGTCATTTACAACTAAAAAATTTTTTGTACATAGTATATTTTTGATGTTTTACGGCATGGAAAATTACCAGGTACGTGTAATATGCCGAGTTGTGTTTTTCACCAAATAAAGTGAACGAAGTTTTTCTTTAAAACTGGACTTGTGTACTTTCATGACCCAGCCAACACTTATTGACTCTGACAGTGCGTGCTTTGCTATCTTCAAATTTTAAATTTTCCAACAGAAACGGTTATGGGCCAGTTCAACGCCCAATAGAGTCATAAGTGCAAGTATCTTTAAAGAAATCGTTCCAGTGTTCAGATGGGGGCCGCACATGGCACCATTTTGAAGTTCGTGTGAACAACGAAACGCAACAGTGTAAACGTAAACAGTGTACAAGAACTTTTGCTTCTTCTTCTTCAAAACTACGAGTGGCCATGGAGGCAAGTAGAACGGAGTTGCTGACGCGGGACAACTACGTCACCTGGCGTACCGACATCTCATTCGTCCTCAAGGGAGAAGGATGTTTCGGACACGTAGATGGAAGTGCTAAGCCTATCGAGGAAGATGCAAGTCGCAGCGACTACGATGATTTTTATCGCCGGAAAGACCGAGCATTAGCCATCATTTATCAAAGTTTATCCTCGGAATACAAGGAGTTGATAAACGTCACCGACGAACCTAGTCAAGTATGGAATACCTTGAAAGAACATTTTCAAGCGCCTTCCAGAGCCAACCTGGTTAGATTACTAGATGAGTTCTTCGACGTTCGGCCGGAGCCAGACGAGCCTGTTGACATTTTTTGCTCAAGACTGCGGAAGGCCGTGACGAGGCTTAAAGACGCGAAACACCCCATTGAAGACCTGTATGTAGCATTCCAGTCGATTCGGTACCTTCCGGAAGAATTCCGAGGTATCGTTCAAATTATATATCGATGGAATGACTCGGACTTCAAGCTCAGCAAAATACAAGCAGAGCTAGCAGCGGAGGAGAGCCGGCTGAGGCAGCAAGCAAGTGACTTTTCCAAAACTGTGAGTTCAAATTCTGCATATTTTACTTCTAAGAAATTTGTAAATAGAGTAAATGTGTCTAAACTTAAATTTCCAAATGTATCTCATAATGTGTCTAATGTAAATACTTCTAGTCATAATGTAAATATTTCTAAAAGTAAAATTAAGTGTTTTAAGTGTAACAAACTAGGTCATACTAAATCTAATTGCAGTAGAAATAATGGATCTAGTATTGTGGAATTTCTTGGGTCTCCACAGATTGAGGCTAATACTGTAATCGATCCTAGCGATAGACTCAGCTGGGTAGTAGACACTGCTGCTACGCGACATTTCTGTAATAACATTAAGTTATTTTCAAAATTTAATGAGTGCAAAGGCACTTCAATGTCGCTAGCAGTAGGGGATGTCGAAAGTCCAGTTGAGGCTATCGGGACGGTGGAAATGTATGTCCAATTTAAGGATAAGCAAAGTATTATCAAATTGGAAAATGTTATGTATTCTCCTAAACTTAGGAGAAATTTATTAGCTGCATTTGTTCTTGAGGAACAAAATTTTAGTTTTAATGGAGCTAATGGGGTTCTATGGTTTTTTACACCTAAAGGGGAGAAATTCTTTTATGCAAAAAGAAAGAACGGGTTATATTTTTTAAAACCTAAGTATAGTACCCAGGAACAACATAACGTAGAAAACCGTCAATCTAAAGATAGGGATCGACATGGAGACAAGAAACACAAAAAGGATAAGAAATCCAAGGATAGGGATCCTAGTGCTTCCAGAAAAATAGACAAAGTAAAAATAGCACCTAATCTTAAAGAAACTAAATTTAAATCTGACAAAACAAAAACTAAGCAGAATAGAAATGTGGATAGTTCAATATCTAAGCCTAGCAGTTCTGTAACTGAACTTAATAGTACAAACTGTCTTTGGCATAAACGATATTGCCACATAAACGCTGAATATCTTCTCCAAACCAGCAAAGTTTCTGCTGTAAACGGACTTCCTAGGCTTAAATACAATAAGTTAAATTGTAAATCGTGTAAATTGGCTAAGTCTAGGAGAGTATCATATAAACCCACCGGTAGGATAAGGTCCACTAAACCATTGCAATTGTTACACATGGATGTGTGTGGTCCCTTACCCACAGCCTCATATGGTGGGAACAAGTATGTCTTAACTATAACAGATGATTATAGTAGAAAAGTTTTTGTTTACCTCATGAAACAGAAGTCAGAAGTATTTTCACATTTTAAAGAGTTTCAGGCCAGAGAAGAAAGGCAGTTAGGTACTAAAATTCTATGTATCCGGACGGATAATGGGATGGAATTCTGCCATGATAAGTTCAAAAATTACCTGAAGGGTATCGGTATTAAGGCTGAGAGGACTAACACATATACCCCACAGCAAAATGGAGTATCAGAGCGATTCAACTTAACCGCATTTGACTGTGTTAGAGCCATGTTGAACGACTGCAAATTGCATGACAGATTCTGGGCGGAAGCAATATTGTGTTTTACATACACTAAAAATCGAATATGTCACAAATTTAAGACAAAAACTCCACATGAACTCTACAGTGGTAGAAAACCTTCAGTCAAACATCTTAGAACCTTTGGTTGTAGAGCATATGTAGGCAAACCCAGTCAGCTCAGAAAGAAGTTAGACATGAAAGCTACAGAAGGGGTGATGGTAGGCTATGCTACTAAAACTAAGGGCTATAGGATATTTTTGTCAGGAGAGAAACGAACAATTGAGACCTGCAATGTGAGGTTTGATGAGGGTGATGTAGTGGAAGGCATCCTGGACCCAATTTGTCCCAGAAATATCTCCTCAGGGATATCGAGAGATAACCTTTCAGAATACTCCGACGGGGAATATCCGAGAGAGCAGTCTGATGGGGGGGCAGGAGAGAGTGAAGACACTGGTGACGATCCGTCTGAATCCAGTGAGGAAACGGACTCTCCTGCTGACTCCAGTATGACTCCTTGCTCGGATATTGCTTGGCAGCGAAAGACGGTTCCAAGACCCGATGGGAGTAGAACCGATGTGTATTATTACGCTCAAGGAGATAATAAAAGGCTGAGGTCACACAATGATGTTAAGAAATATTGTGATAAAAGGAATATACAATTTGATCAGCAACTGTTTAATTTTCGGGAAAATAAAGGTCTTAAAAGGGTCAGAGGCAGACCAGAAGCAAGCAATATTGAAATAAATATACCAAAAGGGTACAACGCTGCTATTAAATCTTCCCAGTCCGAAAAATGGTGTAAAGCTATGGATGAAGAAATGGCCGTAATGCAAGAGAGGGGTGTCTGGGAACTAGTTCCTGCATCCACCTCACAAAAGCATATAGGCAGTAGATGGGTCTACACCATTAAGAAAGACGAGAATGGGAAAATCAAGAGGTTTAAAGCTCGTTTGGTAGCCCAGGGGTATGGTCAGAAAAAGGGAGAATCATACGATGAAGTTTTTAGCCCTGTTGTTAACTTCAACTTAATTAGAGCATTCTTCTCAATTTTCGTATGCATGCTTGGTTGGATGCATTTCCAATTAGATATCAAATCTGCCTATCTCTATGCTAAATTGAGTCAAAAGGTATATATGAAACAGCCTCAAGGTTATGTCAATCAGGAACAGCCTGATTATGTTTGTTTGTTGAAGAAAGCCATTTACGGTCTTCATCAAAGTGGAAGAGAATGGTTTAATGAACTTGACACCAAATTAAAAGAATTAAATTTTTTAAAACTTCAATGGTGTAATTGTGCATATATTTACAATAGCAAAGTTCTTATGCTAGTCTATGTGGATGACATAATTCTCTTCTCAAAGTATCAAAGGGACATAGACCACATTGTTTCATTACTTAGCATAGAATTTGATATCAAGGTATTAGGAAAAATTAGAAAACTTTTAGGCGTGGAATTTAAAGAGTGTGACAATAAATTTTTTATACATCAAAGTCAGTATATAGATAAAGTATGTCAAATGTTTCAACAGTATAAATATCCAGTTACTTCACTTCCCATTTCTAAAGGGAATATTCTAAGTAAAATAGATTGTCCAAAGACAAGTGAAGAAATAAAGCAAATGCAAAGTTTTCCTTACAGGAGCTTAATTGGGTGTTTGGCTTTTATATCTAGTCGGACTAGACCTGATATTTGTTACGCCATCAATATATTATCTCAATTTCAAGAAAACCCTGGAATTAAGCATTGGGATGCATTGTTAAGACTTTTAGGATATGTTGAAAAGACTAAAAACTATATGTTGAATTTATCTAACATTCAGGAGTTAAAATTAAATTGTTACTCAGATTCTGACTTTGCTGCAAACAGAGATGACCGTGTTTCACTTGGAGGCATGATACTCTTTATTGACAATGTACCTATTTCTTGGCGTACCTTTAAACATAAGTGTGTCAGCTTATCAACCATGGAAGCTGAATACGTATCACTAACTGAAGCCGCTAAGGAAATGGTATGGGTACAAAACATAATAGAAGAATGTCATTTACTTGGGTTAAACTTTAATAAAAGTAACAGTGTTATTTTTAGCGACAACCAAGCAGCCATTAATTTTTCTAACTCTCCAATTGAAAACAATAGAACTAAGCATATTGATGTTAGATATCATTTCCTAAGAAATTTAATAGTCAATGAATCTTTTAATGTTAAATTTGTAAATAGTAAAGATAACTTAGCAGATCACTTTACTAAACCAATGACTAAGGAAATAATACTTAAATTTTGTAATAAAATTTTTAAAAACTAAATCAAAACTTTTTGAGATTAAATGTTTAGTCTAAAGAAAATTTTAAATACTAAATTGAATTTACAACTTGGGAATTTTTTTTTAAGATGTCATATATATACATTATTGTTTATCTTAAACCTCATTGATATAAGATAGTATATCTTGAGTATAAATTTTTGTGATATTGAATCTTTTTCACTTTACACCTTTGTATATACATCCATTTTCCATGACCCGCCTGATGCTAAATAATAGCTTATGTGTATAAAATTTTGTATTTTTCAACTTGGTAAAAAGTATGTGTTGAAAGTTTTGATAAAGGAATTTTATTATCTAATTACTTGCATCATGTATTTTTAAATATTTGGTATATCAATGCAGTCTAATAGTATTAATTATGTATACTTATATTGTGTTAATAGACTAAATTTTTTTAAGCTTTTTGAATTATAGTGTTTATACTCAAATTTAAAGTAAACTTAAATTCTATGCTTATACAAAATCTTAATCTTTTAAAGTTGACTTGTTTAATATGATAATGTGCTTATACTTAAATTTTGGATACTTATAATTAAATTTAAACTAAAATTTCAATTTTTGAATGCTGATACTTAAGCATTGAAGTTGTGTTGTATATAAATTTCTACTTGATGTGAAATGTTGTTGTTACAATATTGTCGACAATACTTGACTATTTTTCAGATGCTATAAGTACTTATGCATTTTATTTTAAATTTAATAATGATATAATACTTTAAATTTTTTCCTTCATTATATGTTTGATAGGATACTGGGGGCCTTGGTGTTTATTGATATACCTTGGTTTCTCAGAGTAAGTTTTCTTTTGCATATGCATTGAGACTTAAGGATTTGCATGAGGGGGCCGATTGTTGGAAATAATCAATACATCGCGATTCACGTTCCTGTGAACGGGCGTTTATGCAAATTTAATATGAACGACTCTTCCCGTTCACCGGCGTGAACCGTGACGTTTTTCAACATGAGGTTTCATGCAAATCAGTTCTCAATGCGTACGCATCTGATTTGCATATCCGGGGGCGTTTCCGGAACTATCCATTCTCGGATATATAGGGCAGAGGTTTCTTGAAGCAAATGAGAAGGTCGGAGTCGATCGAGATCAGACGTCTGAAGAAGTCAGACGAGATAGACACTGATGGTCTGATGCAGGCAGACAGAAATGTTTTTTTGACAGAAGCGCTGCGGAATATCGTTTGACGACGGTGAATAGTCGAAACGGATGCAGATGTGGTCAGTTTGGACCAGCATGTATTGAACGTTAAATTTACTTACAAACGTTCGGAAGCCGCTTTAAAGATTTTCCTGATGTTCTATCCTTTGGTTTCCCTTTGCCAAGTGATGGTGGCTGAAATACACGCAAGTGATAGAGGTAGTATAGTAACTTACTACCAAATGCTTCAAGAAATCTCTGTCTAGTCATTTACAACTAAAAAATTTTTTGTACATAGTATATTTTTGATGTTTTACGGCATGGAAAATTACCAGGTACGTGTAATATGCCGAGTTGTGTTTTTCACCAAATAAAGTGAACGAAGTTTTTCTTTAAAACTGGACTTGTGTACTTTCATGACCCAGCCAACACTTATTGACTCTGACAGTGCGTGCTTTGCTATCTTCAAATTTTAAATTTTCCAACAAACTTTACGGGCCATTTCGCAAAAAAAGGCGGGTTCTTTTATTCCGAATCGTACCCAAAACTAATCAGCACCAGCCCCGCCCACAAGTGACTTACCTACAAAATTTTGTGAAATTCGGTCCATTAGTTTTTTAGTTAGAGTGGATACCAAATCTGCACAGACAGACAGACAGACACACACACAGACGTCACGCTAAAAATAGCTTTTTCGTATTCTAGAGGTCTCGAAACGTGTAGATCCGTCGAAAACTCGAGTTGCGATTTTCGACATGATTCCAATACTTTCCCTATACATTACCATGTATTGCAGGGAAAGTAAAAAAGGATAGTCCAAAAGCAGGGTTGAACTCACCTATCGGACGGCGGCCGCTGGGTTTGAGAGCCGCTTTGATTCAAGAGCATTCCAATCAACATAGAGAACTTTCCGGTGAAAATAATCACCAAATCACAATTACGGGCCAAGAACATTCACGGGTTTCTGACTGATTCTGTCCATGAACTGAATGGGGCCGGCACCTTAACATACAGTAGCGGGACTGTCCGGGCCGTCGAACATAAAAAAGTTTTCTTGGATGTCACGTATTAAACAGTGAGGACTTGGACTGGCCATCTAATACTAGATGTTTTAAATGTCCGCGTAAGTCAATTTTTGGGCTGGTCTAAACCTCAGGCCGAACACGGGTTGCACAGAACATTGCTGTATTGAGACCGCCTGAACCGGGCCGTTTTCGTTGGAAGCAATCCAAATACGCTATAGAAATAAAATCGTTTTTTAAGAAACGATTTAAATTTCTACGGCGCTAAATCGAATGTTTTATTTACGAAGATATTTTGTTTGGCTTTTTGTGGCGAATCGTGATAAAATAATTTGGAGAGACATAAATCTAGAAACCAAAAATAGCAAATAGAATACTTTTAATTTGTTTTCTACTTTTTACTTCATTTTAAAAAAATGTTGGTGTGGAAATTTTTCTTTTCTCGCTTGAATTCCCCAAAACATGTATTTTCCTATGGCGGACCCTGCACGGGCTGGACCGGTAAAGTTCAAAATCCAAAGCAACCATTTATTTATAAACGACCAAGTCATTAGAATTCTAATGCAACTTATTCCAATAGGAATTCAAGTGTTCTAGGCTTTTTCCATAAACTCGCTTATACATCTACATTCACTTGCAGTTCTCTGTAAATAGGGAGAATCGCCAATCCATTCAGTATGTATTGCAATGTTCTCTTTCGGAAATGTCTTAATTCTTTTTAAGGTAGATAATTATCTTCCGGCTGTTGCAGGTGACAAAAGAATCGTTGCAAATATATGTAACAACTTGGATATGTTAGTAAGCCTTTATTGAACGTAGCTAGCTCATCCATTGCTGTCTTATATGGAATATTTTCTACATTTGGCATTTTCTTCATAATTTGAACTCAGCAATCACGTCCAAAAGATCTGTCAAAACCCTTTCCTCCTCACTGGACATAGTAAGGGGATCTTGAAGATCGTATTAGTATTTGTGATCCATGAAATATTTCACTGTTTCGAATGACAAATCTACAAACAAAAAGTTGTATAAACGGAATATAAATTGTGACACGATAGTAATCTTTAGGCGCATGAAGGTATGAATTCCGACGATGATTTCGCTTCCCAGTAATTCTGAGAATATTCACGACAACTCCTCAAGCTCTTCGCATATGTTTTCGCTTTCTCAAAGATTTTGTGAAATTGATTGTCACCATCATAGCGTAAAGCTTGTAGTTCCCTCTGCGCTATATTTAAAGAAGACTTAAGATCAGTATTTATTTTTTGTAAGAGCTTACTAAGTGGAAGACCAATATCAAAAACTTCACATAAGACAAGCGATGATAACAAAAACTGTGGTTGCAAAGTTGCGTCCTTTAGCAGTATAGCATCTCGTGATTATATCTGCATTTTTCCAGTTTGCAGTTATATCTAAAGACTCCAATACATGCATCAGAAACTCAAAGAAATAACTCACACAATGATATCTGTCAATCCAGCATGTCGCAAAGTTTATCTTTAAAGTTTTGTTGTTTAAATTCTGAATTTTCGATTTCTTTACACAAGATTTCGTTTTGATGGACTAAAAAAATCGTGCACTTTACCAGTAACACCAATGCTGCTTTGAATATCTTCAACTTCATAAGTATTAGACACAACTAGATTCAATGAATAAACGACACAGTGAGCGTAAATTGCACGTGGATGTACGGATGTACCCAAGGAACATGTGCTTATACCCCGTTGAAAGCACCGGACATCGTTGCAGCCCCATTGACCCTTTGCCCCATTGGCATCAGACCCTTGATCATGAAGATACGCCATGCCGATGCCGAACGATCTGAGACTGCCCAAAGTTGGGTCAGAAGGTGAAAGCACCGGACATCGTTGCAGCCCCATTGACCCTTTGCCCCATTGGCATCAGACCCTTGATCATGAAGATACGCCATGTCGATGCCGAACGATCTGAGACTGCCCAAAGTTAGGTCAGAAGGTCCTGCCCCGGTTCAATCCGATGCAGGGACAAAATTCAGAAATCTTCAGCAAAGCGTTTTTGTTTCGGTATTAATATATATCTAGCACATATGGAAATTTGCTCAATGCTAGATATATCTGAAATTTCATCCACGAAAACAACAAAACACTTGGCCTTGTTAAGTGTTCACGAGATATTTCAGTTTTTTTTTTCATTTTTTTCCCTGCATTTTTGCATTTTTGCAATGCCAAAATTTATAAATGCGCCCAGTCGACAGATGGAAACTAAAATTGAATTAAATCTACGAATTCGATGTTATTAAAAATAAATATATTTGTTATTTTGTGCAATTTAACTCAATGTATTATAAAAGAAAAATAAAATGAATTTAAGTCTGTTGAAAAGTCATTATGCTGCAAACATCAGATTTTTTTGTTTTATATCAGACTTCAGTGTAAACTTTAGTGTTCAGTGTTACTATCCTTAGTATCTCACGTCATCGTTTTGCTGTATTTTAAAGTACCATCTTAGTAAAGCAGCCATTAATCAATGAAAACAATTTCCTTAGCGAGTCTTTACCAGGTTGTAAACCTATAGGGTCGGCCCCTTGCTGATGGTGAATGAATGAATATTGTGTTTTATTATTGTTTGTATTGTGTTTTGCCACAGTTTAGTGTCAGTCATGTCCTTTCCGATCAGAAGAAATAAACATTAACAATCTAGTTACTTAACAACAATTATTACTTCTAATAATTATTACTTCTAGCACTTAGTCTGCTAATTTTTTTAATATGATTCTTGCTCAAAATGATTTTAGCATGTGCTTCTCAGCATCAATACATTCATTCTTCTTGTCCTAAAAACAATATTTTAGTATAAGTGCTTTTCAATCTGCTATTTCGCCATAACATTTTTATGTCCTAAGCAGCAGCTAGCATTTATATTAGCATTTCCATATTTTTGTGTCTTTAATACATGTTTGGCTTTTTCACCTATTTTATTTCACTAATAGTATGTTATAACGTTAATGTATAATTTAAAAGTTACCATTATAGATCACAATATTTTAGTATAAGTGCTTTTCAATCTGCTATTTCGCCATAACATTTTTATGTCCTAAGCAGCAGCTAGCATTTATATTAGCATTTCCATATTTTTGTGTCTTTAATACATGTGTGGCTTTTTCACCTATTTTATTTCACTAATAGTATGTTATAACGTTAATGTATAATTTAAGAGTTACCATTATAGATCACAATCTTCACATCAGTTTTTGGTAATATCAGTCTTTAGTGCAACAACCTTCAAAGTTCAGTGTTACGATTTTTATATCCAATGTTATCTTCCTACTGTATTTTGGTGGTTGTTTATGGTCTGGTAGTAGCTTTCGATGGGTCTTTAATACAATCTAAAGCAACCACCAATCACTGATATTAATTTTCTTACCGAAGCTTTATTAGCCTCTGGCTGACGGTGAATATCCATTATTTTATGTTTTATTATCGTTTGTGTTTCGCCACACTTTCCCGGTCGTCCATTCTGTTGCTCCAAGTCCTCTGGACGAGCCGGACGGCCTGGGGCTTTCACACTTTAGTGTAAACAATGTAAGTTTCGATCGGGAGAAATGGACAGCGGCAAATTTTAAAATGACCCAGTGAAGGTTGATATACTGTATAAGTATTACATTTTCTTATATCAAATTTAAAACACACTTCAAAATAAAACAACAATTTCAATTTAAAATAACTTCCGGAATAAAACAAAAATAAAATAGCACATAAATTATTTCTCAATTTTGCAGTTAATTTACGCTTCTTATATGTTCATCTATTCATTGAAGTAGCATGACTTTTGAAATAAATTGATATTCGCTAGTCATGTATAATCATTAAGGAAATACAGCAAGGAACATTGTGACTTAGTGGTAGTTATAGTCAAATATCACCGCCATACAATTAGAATCAAATAAATTTTATTTAACCCGGGGAGAAGCGTTCACCCACGTTGACGGTTTACATTTCAATAAAAAAATTTTAATTGACTTCAATTTCCATTATTTTTTTATCAAAATCGAAATATGAATATATAGGGACGTGGTTAATATTTTTAAACCACTTTATTTCTTCATATTCACAAAATCCTCTACGAATTTGGAGTTACCCAGTTCACAGAATAGATCTGTTCCCAAAAAAAAACATTTTGCTTTCATTGCAGATAACAGCACCCGTAGGCCAGGTTCGCGATTAATATGCGTTCGTTAGCATATAGCCCCATCAGCATAGATACTTGCAAGTCCGCTGTAAATTCAGTAATTTAATTTGTTAAAATTAATTCTAGAAAAGATTAATTATTTCAATATTTACCTCATTGATTATTTCAATATTTATGTAATTAATCGTATGTTGATTAAATTGAAATGTTTAAATTAAATTATCCATGCATTTGTGAGGTTTATCGAAAGAGACATTCGTTCTGTCCCCACAGCCGAAATTTCTTTCCAAATTATCTTTTATTATTTTAGATACTAAACATAAATTTACTTATATTTAAAAAAGTAATTTACATGCGGAATAATAAATGACGAGTAGGGGAAACATACCGCCTTTCCTTACATTGCTTTACCATGAAATCTATGTTGCAATGCAGAATCATCCGACTTATGGGCAACGCTTAAAAACATATTTTAAATTAACTAAATTTCTAAAATGCACTTCAGAAATACAAATGTTGATGCATACCCTTAAAGAAATAAGTAACTTTAATAAAATGTGAAGCATAAATATTTCTGCGAGTATTTTTAACAGACGAAAAATTACTTTTTTCTAAAATTCGGCTCTGTATTTTGTAGAAGTTGAACAGCATCATTCTAATGTAATAGGTAACATCGTTTAATGTGAATATTATGCACTGTTTCAGACATGGAGCTAGAAAGAAGGAGATAAAACTCATATGGATGAAACGCTTGAAAATGCCATAATGCTTTGAGAATTATATCTAAGTGTCGCTCATATTAGTAAAGTAGCTGTTACTATTAGTTGACGCAATGCATAGTATTGCATAGTATTTAGTATATGAAATGCATAGTATTTAGTATATGTATTTTTGATTATTTTTAAATAAAGAGTTCCCTCATTATGAGTATAATTAACCAGTATTTTTTCATAGTTGTAGAGTAGAGTACGGAATATAGGGAGATGAAAATAAAATGAAAGGTAAAATTATTTTGAATACTTAGGGATATTCTTTATTGTTTCAGTTCTACTTTACATTGCGCTAATCATTTATTTTTATGAAATTGATAGTTTAAATAAATATTTTAAGCCTTTCGCTATAGAAATGCATACAATGCAGGGCTACATATATTATCCCAGCGCCACCTGAACGATTGAACGATTGTCTCAAACGATATTGGCGATTTCTTATTTGAGGTTTTGACTCCTTACTTTTACCTCCATGGTTTCATAGTTACCATTTTTTATATAAGAAGATTTACTGCTGTTACTACTGTTATATCAAACGAGTGCATTTTTTTCATTGTTCAGTATTATCATCCTTAGTATCCAATGGAATCGTTCTGCTGTATTTTGAAGTACATCTTAGTAAAGCAACATTTAATCATTGAAACACATTTCTTAGCAAGTAACCCATAGGGTCAACCCTCTTATTGACGTTAAATGAATGAATGTTCATCATTTTGTATTTTGTAATTCTTTGCATTGTCTTTTGTCACAATTTAATGTCAAGGGCGGTTTAGTGATAAATTAGTTTAGTGGCAAAGACGGTTTAGTTTTTAGTAACAATTTAAGGTCAAGGTGTTTTAGTCAAGGGCGCTGTAGCCCAGTGGTTAGCGCGCGGGAATTGCACTGGGTAGGCCCGGGTTCGATTCCCTCCGCTGCCACAACTGCCGCCGTGTTCACGCAGAGTACGATCACATTAAACATGTGGGTCCGTAAATCCTTCCGAGAGGTTGGTGGTAGGGGAAGGAGAGTACGGTCCCTGTGGATGCCTCATACTCTCTCTTAAAAAAACATTATAAAAATGATATTTTAAATTTATGGCAAATCTACCTTAATAATTATATTTCGCCCCGTACCCATGACCCGGCTAGAATCTCAACTTTTCTCCCAAAGGTAAACTTTAACACCCAAATTACTAATAAATACCTTATATACTTTATTACGGGCCACGGCCCCTTCCCCGACTATTTATACTCCTTTAAATGTAAAACCTCTTCCAGATGTACCTGTGGTTCCTTCGGCGATGCCGATCATTATGTATTTTCCTGTCCCCTTACTAAACCTTATCATTTCTCAAAACCTTCCCCCCAAAACTCTGCGACCTGGTTCTCGAGTGTTTGCTCCAACAAATCTTCCATTAATAAAATCAAGAACTGTGTTCTCATAGCGAGAGAAATCTCAAACAAAATCTCTTAATCAGCCTGGGGACTTTCTGCCTTCAATTTTGTCTCTGGTCGGTGTCTCCCCCTTTTACTTTAACTGTTTTACCTGTTTTTGCTCGGTGGTGTCGTCCTTTTTTTTTTTTTTTTTGTCCTTTTTTTTTTTTTTTTTTTTTTTTTGCCTCGTCTTTGTCCCGTTTTTGTTAGCCTTGTTTGTCCTGTTTTGGTCGTTGGTTGCTTATGCAATGTTTTTCTTCGTATTTAAGTTTTTTGTATTATATTCTTGTAATTTTCCCCTGTCTTCATCAAATTATATATCACTTTTTCAACAAATCATTGTCAACATATCACTAAATATCATATATTATATAATTACACTCATATATTTTATTACTGTCATCAAACATCATGTTTTATATCAAGTCATCTTGCTAAATATCATGTCATCTATATTTAATCATGTCATCTAATCATCAAAATGTTAACTCATCATCACCTCTTTGTACAACTCCTTGTAACCTCAATGTATATTTTTTGAAACTTAAATAAACTTTGCCCCAGACCGTCGGACCTTGGCCGCCCCGGGAGTTGGCTTCTGCTAACTCTTTTCCCGGCCGTCCAATTAGATACTCAAGTCCTCAGGATGAGTCGGACGGTCTGGGTCTTCTACACCTTTCTGGTAGGTCGGACGGTTTGGGTCTCAACAACAACAGCAACAATTTAGTGTCAGCCATGTAGAAATAAAAAAGGGCAAAATAGCAGAAATTTTTTAAGTGAGGTTAGTTTACTGCATGTAGTATGTATGGGGATTAGTATATTGCGCATGTACCACATTTCAGTGGCGGATATTCTGGTGCAGTTGGTGAAGCGACCTTTCACCTATTAGAATTGAAATGAATTGAATTTATTTCTGCAATATACTTTAAGGCACATTTTACTATTGCACACACTGCAGAATACGAATACGATATTTTAATTTTAATTGTGACACACGAATTTCTGCCCGGTCGTCCATTTTGTTGCTCCAAGTCCTCTGGACGAGCCGGACGGCCTGGGGATTTCACACGAATTTCTGCATTTCAAGCCCTTTTGACGCGAATATATCAGCAATTGAAATTCTGACTATAAAATTTGTCACCTTTTCACTCGCACTCAGGATTCTCTATATACATACAGGGTTATTGTAAACTCCTTCAGCAAAGAAAGAGGGATTATAGTACACATCAAGCCAAACAATATTTGCAATAAAACCTAGGGTCGCATTCCTCTCATAGTGTCAGAAAAGAGTAAAGTTACGTATTCGCGATGATTCTTCAATAGTGAAAAAATAGACTTAACTAGGTATTTTCAAGAGTCACAACCAGCATGCTTGGGCTCAAGAAAATCCACACGTCACTGGCCAGGGCCAGCGGCCGTACCGTGCTGAAAACACCGGTTCTCGTTAGATCACCGAAGTGAAGCAGCATCGGGCGCGGTTAGTACTTGGTGGGTGACCACCTCGGAACGCCGCGTGCTGTTGGCCATCTCGGGTGCGGTATCCCCGTGGTTTGCGCGCTAGATTTGCACGCTGCCACAAATGCCGCCGTGTTCATGCGGAGTACGATCACGTTAAACATGTGGGTCCGTAAGTCCTTCCGAGACGTTGGTGGTAGGGGAAGGAGGGTACGGTCCCTGTGGATGCCTCCCCCACTGGGTTCCGGTCTAAATTGGGTGGCACTTCCCGGCCGTCCATACAGTTACCTTACACCTTTCTGGTAGGTCGGACGGTCTGGGTCTCAACAACAACAACACGTCACTGGCCAAGCAGCATCAAGCGCGGTTAGTACTTGGGTGGCTGACCACCTGGGAACACCGCGTGCTGTTGACACATTTCGGGCGCGGTAGTCCGGTGGTTTGCGCTCCGGATTTGCACGCTGCCAGAACTGCCGCCGTGTTCATGCGGAGTACGATCACGTTAAACATGTGGGTCCGTAAGTCCTTCCGAGAGGTTGGTGGTAGGGGAAGTAGGGTACGGTCCCTCCCCCACTGGGTTTCGGTCTAAATTGGGTGGCACTTCCCGGCGGTTCAAACGGTTACCTTACACCTTTCTGGTAGGTCGGACGGTCTGGGTCTCAACAACAACAACAACACGTCACTGGCCCTCATAAATACCAGCAGAGATTTGCCGTCAACATACAGGCAGGTTTCCATGGTGATAATCTGGTGGGACCTTACCTCTTTCCAGGACGTCTGACCGGCGCAGCGTACTGTGTGTTTCTGGAACAAGTACTTCCCGGTCTATTGCAGGGTGTTCCGCTCACCAAACAGAGGGACTCATTCATGCATAATGGAGATGGTGGGTCTTTGACCTGACCTCTACCCTCCCGTACCTTTATTCACTGGACTTCTTTTTCTAGGCAAATGAAAATATTGGTGTACAAACACACCCGTAAACTCGCTGGAACATCTTGTTGGGAGAATCGTTGTTGCTGCGGACAAGATCAACATCACACCAGGAGTCTGCGAGATGGTGCGACAGTCTTTCATTTGCCTATGTCGGCTGTGCAACGACGCCCTCGGATACCACTTTGAGCAGCTACATTGAGTCTTTCTCTAATGTGAATGGAAATGTGAAAATCTTAAATTGGTTAAGTTTCTTTTTACTTCACTGTTGAAGGATCAATGTGGATATGTAATTTTACTCTTTTCTGGTACCATGAGTGGAGTGCGGGTCTAAGTTCCATTGCTAATATTGTTCGTCTTGTACTATCACCCCTCTTCTTTTTTGTTGAAAGAGTTTACGATTACCCTGTATACAAGCTAACACAACCGCCATTTTGATTCCAATCGGTCCAGTCAATTATCGGCTGGCTATGTTATTTCAATGGTGTGCGCATGCTACATGGCTGATATTTGATACACAATTTAGCTGTTTTAAAATATTGAATCAATTATTCAGTAAAGTAATCTAGACTGTTTTGATTTTCGAGAAAAGGACGAGAAAGCACCATGTACATCCATCCCTTCAACTGGGAGTCAAGATGGCTGCTGTTTCCCCAGCCTGTTTATTTAGGTGCCTTAACTCCATGAAACTGGAAGGACTTCTAGCTAACTCGCTCACCCATGACAACCATGACATAAAGTATGTTATGTCATGAACGTCATCATATGTTAGGTTATATCATTAAACAAATCAGCAATTTAAATTAACAGAAACAGAAATTGAACCTTAAAAACAACGCACATTTAAAAACAAATATAGTTAATTAAAAATAAAACCAATTATTTTAAAAATATAATAATACGGTGGGTTATTTGAAATATAATAAAAGTTATGAAAAATAATATCATTGAAAAACAAAAAAATTGAAAAAAAGAAAAAGATTAAAATGAGATTATTTTTTTTAATTTTTCTGTAGCACTTCACCTGTTTTCAAATCCATGAGCTGCCACATATCAATTTGAAACAGAATTCAAATTGAAACAATAATAAATTGTTTTCTATTTTTATGTTGCTCAATGTTTAAACAATAAAATGGTTAATATAATGAAACTCTCCTTTTTCAATTGGAAATATCTTTCAGAATAAAAGAAAAATAAAATAATAAATAAATTTTTTTTCTCGATTGTAAGTTCATGTATGCATATATTCCAATATTTATGTATTGAAATGACTTAATTACGACATTCGTTTATAATGTTGCGGCTAGAGATCGAGATAACGCCTCTATACGAGTATTTCACGCTATAAAATAAGCAAATACGCTTTATAAATTATGTATTGCGTATTTTTAAGCACTGATTTTGTAAACAAAAAAGAAAGAAAAATCCTTTTTGGAATCGCAAATTAAACATTTTAAAACTCATTTCATAATGCTTATAAGGTACATTAATTGTGCTATCAGATATACAATGCATTTTGTTTATTAACACAAAGAGTATAGTGCGTTTCTTTTTTTATACAAAATACAATAAATTTAATAAATACCCGGACATTTGAGGTTAATTGTACATTTGTTAAAAATTACTCTTCTGAAAAGCAAAATACTCCTTCAAATCAAGTCAGGGAGTATTTTTACTTTTCTGGAAAAAATCTAGCTCAGCCTCTGGTTGCGATAAACATGAAGCATTAAACTTAATTGAGATCTAGTTATGGTGCGAGCTAAACGTGTACATACAGTTTGAATCAATATATTATTATTCAATCAAAGGAGGAACGAGATTGCAAGTAACGTTCACACACACTGAAAACGGTTTGCATTTGAATAACAAATATTGAATTGACTTTCATTTAAATCCTTTCCTATGAAAATGGCAATAAACAATTTTAGGGGCGTGGTTAATATTTTGAAGCTACTCTATTTCTTCATAACCACAGAACCTACTGTGAATATGAAGGTTTCCAGCTCACAGAACAAGGCTGTTTTCAATGTTTAGATTTCTCTCTCATTGCACATAACAACATCCATGGACCAGACTCGGAAAATAACATGCCCTGGACTGCATGAAATAGCTCACTGATATTGGAGCATCCAATGTAACCTGCTGCAAATTCTGCAGAATGTCGACAGTCGTCTGCTGCAAATTCTGCAGAATGTCGACAGTCGTCGAATCTTGTTTTGTCAGAATTTCAAACTAATTCAAAAATGGATCAACGGAATTCTATACGGTAGATATGCATCCTGCCACTTTTAAACAAGCATAACTTCCTAAATTACAGCCATTCTGAAAAGTAATTTTAAAATCTAATGCATAAAAGTATATCTTCATCTTACAAATTCTAATTACTATTTTGTCTAGTTCAACATTTCTCTCCGTTAATGATGCAAAGACTTGCCGTAGGTCAATTTTGCATTATGCCCAGAAATAACAAATGTCAGAAAAAAATTCCTGCTCACAGAACGAAAAAAAACTATGCCAAATATTTTTAATTAAATACTTTCTTGTTTAAGGTTTTTTTTTTCTTTTTTCCTTTTGAAAAGAGGAGTAAAGAGATTTGGGATTCATTCAGTGAAGAATAAAATAATTCTGAAATTGAGCTCTTGTTACTTTCCCTATATACTCAAAAAACTACTATAATATATAGGGAAAGTATTGTGATGGGGTCGAACATTTGAATTTGAATATTCGACGGTTTCAAGCATCCCGGAATTCGAATAGAACATTTTTGTGGTGATGTACACATGTGTGTGACCGTGAAACTGTGGATGCGATATCTCACGAGCAAATAGAGCATTTCGAACGAAATTGGGTATAAATATTATAATCGATGCATACTGGAACTATATTAATTTTAAACGCAATCGAATATTCAGCAGAGCTCCAAATTTTGGAGTGAAATGTTATAAATATCATTAAAAATTCAGAACTTCAATAATGTTCCGTAAATGATCATTTCTTATTAGAAAATTAATGAAAAGTTTAGAACGCTAGCATGAGTCGTTCTCGGGATATTGCACAAAATTCAATTCATAAAAAAAGTCACACAGAATTATAAAGTTTGAACTATTGTGAGATAGGTTCACTTTTCATAAATAATATTATGCGATACATTTATTAACATCATTCTCGTGGTCTAGCTTCGAATGCGTCGATCACAATGCGTGCTGACGTACGTCTGGATGGACCTGTACCACTGCGACGATTCACATGCCTTTCTTCAAGCCATCTTCGCCAAATCCTTTACACAGTGGACGCATCTACACATGTTGCTACGGCGATACGTCGTTACGGCCATCCAGCCGTACGTAGGCCCAAAATAAATCTCCTCGCACGATCGTCTAAATGCTGAAATGGATTACGGCAGCGGCGGTCAGGCATCTATCTCTTCAACAACACGTCTCTTCTGAAATGAAAAATAGCCCAGAAAACGGATTTCCGTAGACGACAGACAGTAACAACTGTTGGCTCATCTGCTGTTCCATCCCTTCCGCTCTAATCACGTGACCTACTTAAATTTCGGATCATTTGCATACATCGGATAGCTGCTTTTGTCTTGCAATTTGCATAATTATGCAGTCAAAGCTTCATGGAAAAAAAAACAGCTCAGAAAACGGGTTTCCGTAGGCGACAGACAGTGACAACTGTTGGCTCATCTGCTGTTCCATTCCTTCCGCTCTAATCACGTGACCTACTTAAATTTCGGATCATTTGCATACATCGACCAGCTGCTTTTGTCTCACAATTTGCATAATTACACAGTCAAAGCTTCATGGGACAAAAAATAGCTTAGAAAACGAGTTTCCGTAAACGACAGACAGTAGCAACTGTTGGCTCATCTGCTGTTACATCCCTTCCGCTCTAATCACGTGACCTACTTAAATTTCGTATCATTTGCATACATCGACCAGCTGCTTTTGTCTCTCAATTTGCATAATTATATGGCTAAAGTTTCATGGTGTTGCATTTTCTATGTCGGGTAGTGTATTTTAAACGCCTGCAAAAATATTTTGATCGAACATTTGGCTCTGTATTTTATAAAATTTGTACAGCATTACTCTAATACAGTGGTTCCCAAAGTGGCGTATGCGGACCCCTTGGTGCCCTATACTGTTTAAAGAGTCCGTAAATAACACAAAAAATATACGTTATAATTAATAAAATTTTTGTTAAATCTTGCTTTTTATGAAAATTTTTCTTTAAATTCTGATTTCAGGGATCCCAATTATAATTAAAAAAATTAAAATTGGGTCATTGAATTTAGAAGTTTAAGAACCAATGCTCTAATGCAATGTCTCTCAACCTTTTATGTATCACGTACTCCCTGGAAATGTGGTTGTACCCCTTGTATAGATAGATAAAACTATATAGTACAACAATGGGGATAAAATGAAACATTAAATTTGTATTCATATGTTTCATATATCGATAAACACAAAAAATGGCATAAACAATTTAACAAATTTTTTAAATTGCTAAAACAAATTACCCTGCGTTGGAACCATAAATAATTACAACTCAACCACCAAGCACGCTACCCACGAAACAGAAAAAACACGCTCTCCGCAAAACAGAAAAAAAATCGAAATTTTAGGAGACAAAACACAGAACCTATCCATTATACGCATTCTGCGCACCCCTATTTAAAAAAAAATCTTATCCAGAGCGAGGAAGGTGAGATCTCCCTTAAAATGGGAGGCTCCATGGCGATGATTGAATGCGATCACTTAAAAAATTACAAGAATTAAAATTACTTATTAAAGCGATTTTGTTTTAAAATGATGCTATATATGCGGAGCTTTTAGCCAAATTCAAGAATTGTGCTAATCTTGTTTTTCGGATGCAACAACAGACGGGTCCTGAAGAATCTGTGTGCCAAATTTCATGGTCGTACAAAGCTTAGATATCCCGTCGCACACGCACACACACAAAACATCTTTCTTTTTTGTGTTAAATAAACATTTTACTTGGTAATCACGTGGTTGCGCTGTTTATGCATGCACAGTTTATCAATCGTTTAAATTATCTCACTGCGTCCCCTCCCCCCTCCAAAAAAAAAAATTTTTTTTTACCACGTACCCCAAGGGGTACGCGAACCAAAAGTTGAGAACCACTGCTCTAATATATTAGATAGCATCGTTTAGCGTGAATATTATGTACAATTTCAGAGTTTCGGTTTTTGATAGAGATTTTATATTAGTTACAAATGTTATGTTAGACTTCAGTGTAGCTTTTATTGTTCAGTGTTGCCATCCTTAATATACAATCTTATTGTTCTGCTGTATTTTTAAGTACCATCTTAGTAAAACAATTACCAATTATTGGAAAGAATTTCCTAGGCGAGTTAATGGGGTCGGCTCCATGCTGACGATAAATAAATGAATATCCATCATTTTGTGTTTTATTCTTGTTTATCATCTGTTTCGTCACAAGTGGCAACCATGTGCTTTCATATTAGAGGCACAGAATACTATATTCAGAAGGTTCACTCCCATAGGAACCTATGGCAACATCGTTAACATAGGATTTTGCATAGACACTAGCGTTCGATGAGCCAACCATCCTCGACTGCTAAATTTGGCGACTATCGCTCAATTGGCGAATTTATGTTAATGCGGCCAAAAAAAAAATACCGAACTGTACTTTTATAACTTTTTAAACTATAGACTTGATCAGCATTTAAAAATACTTTTATCTGTAATATGTTTAACTTTAAATAAATAAACACAGATATATATTTAATTCATGCAATCATAAACTAAATAAAAAATTGGCGCATTGCATCACTGTAAATCATTATACACCAAAAATTACAAGATAACATACCCAAAAGACTAAACTATTATATAATATTTTCAGCCTAAAAAGTATACTAGCGTGTAGATAGTTAAATTGCTTAGTTCTTAATTTATTCTGGGATGCTGTTATTATATATATATATATATATATATATATATATATATATATATATATTTTAAATACATTAATATTCTTATACTAAATAACAAATTTACATAAATGCATTATCAAAGGTGTCGAACTCAATCGTTAATTAGAAGGGGGGGGATTATTTTCCACATTAGGTCAGTTAGTAAAAAGCATGTAAAATACATACACATCCAATATTATATTCAACTTTCTCTAGAAAAAGCTATCCAAATATCAATTTTTATACATTTTATATAAATGCGGAAAAGGTTTTTTAACTAATAATGCCATTGCTTCTTAGAATTTAATCTAGGTGGCAGTGATAATACTGCCCCATTTTCTTATGATGAACACATGCATGGAATGAAATATGGGATAGATAACACATAATTTTTTATTTAAATAAAAATAAATTACATACCTTTTAAACGTAATTCCTTTTCTTTTAGTAATCCATAAAATAGCAGCGAAAGAAAAATAAAATATCTGTATATGTTAATCTGTGATTAGAGGCAACCATGTACTTTCCTATCGCGAAAATTAGGCAGCGGAAAAAAATATCAACAAATTTTAAAGTGAGCCAACGGAGATCGGTATACTGTACAAATACCCAATTTCTGTATATCAAATTTGAAACCGAGTAAATAAAATAATAATAAATGGTATGATTGTCCACGTTCGGATTTTTCAATATTTAAAATAATTAAAATCTTAACAGAATAAATTCCTGGCATATTTCAATTTGAAATAACTTCCAGAATAAAATAAAAATAAAAAGATATATAATTTATTTCTCAGTGTCATATGTACTTATTTTAGTTTAAAAAGTTAGCATTGAAATAACATGACAACGATATTCGTTGATTGTGTGAAAATTAAGATTATACACTTAACTTTGTTAGAAAAGCTTAAATATACATTATATAATTAAGAATTATAAGAAAAACTGACTAGAAGTCATGGATAAACAGTTACATATTTAGTCAATTCTATGTATTAAACGTCCCGAAAACGGCTAAATCTAGATAATGGCTAAATTGCAGCCGCTCTGATTGTGGCATGGTGGTGACCAGAACTAAATCCCCTACAGTTTGAATCAGTAAGTCGCTATTTAGCCAAAGGACGGGGATAGCATTCACCAACAATTTGTTTTTTCCAATGGCCAGGCACTAGATTTACGTCTTTTTGCTCTATGTACGGCCGAAATCGTGAACCATTTAGCCATCCAAGGACGTTGGCCCAGGCGCACCAGAGGGGGGCAGAACACACTGCGCCCACAACACACAACATCCATGTCTACATGGGACTCGAACCCACAACGTGGCGGCCGATCAATCGCTGGAAACGCTCGCCTTGACCGTTCGGCCACCACGTCGACTTCACCAACACTTAAATCTGAATGGCAAATTTTGAGTCGACTTTCATTTTCATTCTTTTTTATGAAAATGGAAATACAAAAACTTTGAGGGCGTGGTTAATATTTTGAAACCATTTTATTTCTCTCTGCTCGCAGAACTTGTTGTAAGTATTGAGTTCCTCAGATCACAGAATAAGGCTGTTACCAAAGTTAGCATTACGCTGTCGTTATAGATAACAGCATCCATAGACCAGGTTTATGCTTAATATGCACTCCCTCGCATCGAATAGCAATGGCATGGATCAGCATGGATGCCTGAAAGCCTGCTTTAAATTGAGCAATTTAATTCTGAAATGCATTAATTATTTCAATACTTATATCTTTAATTATTTCAATATATATGATTTCAATGGATTGAAATGTCGAAATTAAAATGTCCCTTAATTAAAATATATGAGGTTTTTCGAAAATAAAATTCGCTCTGTGTCCATAGTCGTAAATTTAGCTCAACCTTACACGTCACACAGACATAAAGATAGATATTTTCTTTTATTACTTAAGATACTTAACACGAGTTTTCATATATTTAAACAAATAATTTAATACGGGATATTTAATGGCGATTTATTATGTTAACCCGCAAAGCGTGCTCACTCAATTTCCACAATGGGTATCGTTATTGCATGAAGTGAAGTTATTTTTACGCGGATCCCAGCAGCGGTTTAAATATGAGCCCACTATTAAAAGACGATTTACTTTGTGAATCCGTTACGCCCGCTCACTATCGGATTGCATGTATCATATGCGAATAACAGCCCGTACAGTGGGCTTAAAGCGATCTCGGTAATAAAGGGCGATTTATTTTGTGTATTCGCACAGTATCGTATTGCATGTAATATCATATGTGAATAACAGCACGTACAATGGACTTAAAGCGATCCCGGTAATAAAGAGCGATTTATTTTGTGTATTCGCACAGTATCGTATTGCATGTAATATCATATGTGAATAACAGCACGTACAATGGACTTAAAGCGATCCCGGTAATAAAGAGCGATTTATTTTGTGTATTCGCACAGTATCGTATTGCATGTAATATCATATGTGAATAACAGCACGTACAATGGACTTAAAGCGATCCCGGTAATAAAGGGCGATTTATTTTGTGTATTCGCACAGTGTCGTATTGCATGTAATATCATATGTGAATAACAGCACGTACAATGGACTTAAAGCGATCCCGGTAATAAAGAGCGATTTATTTTGTGTATTCGCACAGTATCGTATTGCATGTAATATCATATGTGAATAACAGCCCGTACAGTGGGCTTAAAGCGATCCCGGTAATAAAGGGCGATTTATTTTGTGTATTCGCACAGTATCGTATTGCATGTAATATCATATGTGAATAACAGCACGTACAATGGACTTAAAGCGATCCCGGTAATAAAGAGCGATTTATTTTGTGTATTCGCACAGTATCGTATTGCATGTAATATCATATGTGAATAACAGCACGTACAATGGACTTAAAGCGATCCCGGTAATAAAGGGCGATTTATTTTATGAATTCCCAGAATATCGTATTAAATGTACGACGGTAGGTTGAAAAGTAATGCACACATGCTTGTAGAGCGCGAACAGAAACAAATAGCAAGATCGGGCAAAAAGTACATTAAATTACAATTCTTAAGTTTCAAAATCATATATTTACTTTTGAACATAGTCACCGTTAAGGCTAACACATTTCTCCCAAGGTGTAGCAAGTTTTTTCATTCCGTCACTGAAAAATTCTTCCGACTTTTCTCGAATCCAAGACTTAACAGCCGCCTTCACCTCATCGTCCGAAGTGTAATGATTACCCTTGAGGTCTCTCTTGAGTAGAGGAAAAAAAGAAAATTCGCAAGGCGCAAGATCGGGGGAATAAGGAGGGTGTGGAATCTGTTCAAACTTCAGGTTTCGCAGAGCCTCTCCAATTGCGCGCGAGGTGTGTATACGAGCGTTGTCATGTTGCAAGATTATTGGCGCCAGGCTGCCTCTAACGCGACAAACTCGACGTCGGAGGTGTTTTAGAGTCTGTATGTACTGAGAAGAATTTACCGTTGCCCCTCGTTCCAGAAAATCGGTCACATAAACTCGATGAGCATCCCAAAACACAGTCAAAGGAATTTTTTTTGCGGATGGTTTTGTTTCCAGGCTCGCAATCACGAAATTTTATTACCCATCGATTTACAGTAGACCTATCAACAGCATCGTCACCATAAACAGCCTTTAAACGACGATGAATCTCAGTAGGAGTCACTTTTTCAGCAGTTAAAAATTCGATAACAGCACGCTGTTTTAACTCGCGTTGACATAGCACCAGAACACGTCTCCATACTTCCGCTTCTCGAAATACACTGGATGAACGCAACCACAGAACACAACGACCTCAAACCTGCGCATGCGTATTGAGGGGGAATGTTACTTCCACATGCCACCTGGCGAGCTTCTGAAAGTCATTTCGTTCGCTCTCTACAAGCATGTGTTCATTGCTTTTCAGCTTACCCTCGTATCATATGCGAATAACAATCGCCCGTACAGTGGACTTAAGCGAGCCCGCTAATAAAGGGCGATTTATTTTGTAAATTCGCACAGTATCGTATTAAATGTGTCATATGCGAATAACAACAGCCCGTACAGTGGGCTTAAGGCGAGCCCGCTGTTAAACGAGGATTTATTTTGTGATTCAGCAATTTTTATACAACTCATCTTACAATCACTTGTTTACATTCTGCATTCATTAAAATTAGGCTTCATTGTAGAAATAATCAAAGTTTGATGATTAAAACTAAAAAATAATTAAACTAAATACATTTAAACTAAAAAATATTGTAATTGTTTTGGTACAGAATACAGATGCACAGAAAATAAACAAAAATAAAGCAGTTTTAGGACGAACGTAACACTAAATATAAATTTAAAGGAACTTTAAAAATCACAATTTTTACACTGGGGAAAAAAAGATGGATGCCATTTTTTATTTTGAAGTGGGTCACGGGATCTCTTCATAAAAAATGGGTGTATTATTATTTTAATTTTTATTTAAAAACTACCAAATATATTTTGCCGATTTTTTTTTTCTTTTTATGGGACAATTTGAATATTTCTTAAAATTTTCGAAGCAATTTGTGAATTTTAAATTCGCTTAGAAAATGTCTGAAAAATTAGGTCCCATAGGGTTCAATTTATACTCTTTTTTCAAGCCGGGTTAAATCCAAAACTAATTGGGTGATATTATTCATTTACATTCCCAGATGTCCCACATACAGTCTCAACAACATACTAAAATGTCGATTTGATAAAGTCATTTTTACGTGCAGCTATCGGGCGAACGGACAGACAGAATGAACGAAGTCATAAACACTTTTCATCTATGTTGGAAAGTGTTAGAAAGAGATCGCTAAAAAGAATGTTCCTACAGATTTTAATTTCTAATATAGCACTGTAAAAAGTGGAAAACACAAAAATGGAAATGTGCTGTAAATAATGGAAAACAAAATATTTTATTTTACTGATATTCTTTTTTTTTACTCAAACATACTTTTTAAAATCAAGTTATTGAGTGCGTAGCTGGATTTGTTTTAGAATTAGTTGAATTATCATTTAAATAATTAAACAGGTATTTAATTTTGATAAAAGCTTCCTTATTTCCCCCATGTCAACATAGTTTTAAATCGATAAAATGATCTAATTCAGAGATCCCGTAGTCTGGGCTGTTTCCTTATGCGCCATTTCTTTGCGTAATTCTTTAATGCAAGACTTTGACAGCTTTCTTGGTTATGGTACAACCAATTCGGGTAAATAGAAGATGTCCTCAAAATTGGAAGAAACAAATCACTATAATTGTCTAACGTGTCTTTGCATTTTAAGAACCTTCAAAATCTCCTCCGCTGACCTAAACGTCTGAATCTTTGTACACTTATAGTATCGACTACGGTACAGAATCTAAAAGAGTCGGGCTTTACATTTACCCCCCCCCCCTCCCCCCATCACCACTCTGGAAGGAGAGAGACAGAGAAAATGGGGATCACGAAAAGATTTTTCTGACCCTCCGGAAACCCCCGTGGTGACCTAGAAGGATGAATATCTGCATACCTGTGTAATCGACTATTCAACAGAACTTAACCTAGCCGGATTTTTTATTTAACTAACGGGGCAAAATGATATGTGTGTTTTATTTTTTATTTTTTTAATTAATTATTTTTTTTATTCATTCATTTATATATTACGAAAAGTCTTTTTCGACTTTGCAGAAGCCCTTCAAGTGACCTAGAAAACAGAAACTTCGCACACTTATGACATTGTAACGAATACATAAAATGCTTTTGTTGCATGTTGTCTGTCTCCGGTATCAGCCATTCCTGTTACCTGAATGTAGGGTTGCTATACTTTTCGGGACATGGGTGCCACATTTGGCGATTTATCTCCAATTTGATGACATATTACGAGTTTTTGAATATACTAGAACTTTCTGGAAATATCTAATATTCTTGGAGATACGAGTAGAATTTTCGGAACATATTTTTGTACACTTATAAGCATTTTTGCACACTTATAATCAAACCACTATACTTTGACTACTAAACTGAACCTAATAGAGTTGAATTTTCCATTTTTCTTTGCAAAATGGAGGGAAGGTGGGTTTCGTTATATCTTAAACATATTATATTGCCACTGATGAAGGACGTAGTGACGTCCGAAATCGCTCTGGATTTGTAATTTTAAGAACATCCTGAATGGTGTTATTAATAAAGACCTTTTAATTTACCAAATTTGGTTGTCTTTATAGTTTCGTTTTAAAAACTAATTTACAATTTAAATTTACAACGTTTATCTGCGGACTACGCAGACCCATTTAAAGAAAAGAAACATTAAGGTAAAACCTATTTAGAGTAAAGAAAAATTAAAGTAAGACCTATTTAAGGGAAAGAAGAATTAAAGAATATAAAAAGAAAAGAAAAATATCCATATATGTGGTAAGTTTCTGGGTATCTCTGTAGTATAATAAATTTTGTGGATAAAAATGGCGTGCTGCTCCAGCTAGCTGTTTGAACACCACAGAGAAAATAACTTGTGTTAAACTAATTTATTAGCTACATAAATTCTTCAAGAATCTGTGAACCACCATTGAATTTCCACAGACATTCATTCATTCATTTTCTACATCACTGAGAAAAACAACAGAATTCGTTTTGAAAAGAAATATATGGAAACTAAAGTAACAGAGTCATCAAGAATGGTATATAAAAATATCTTACAGAATCAATTAAAATTTTATTGGTTGATTTCTTTTCGGATATAGTGGTGAGTGAGCATTACAGTAAAGTTCCAATGAAGAATTAATCCATATTGTTTCTAAAAGCATATGCATAAAATTGCGTTTATCCGGATCAAACGTAACCGGAGATCATCCAGAACAATAAAGTAATCTGTACAGGGTGTCCCACAAAAAGTGAACAGTGGAATATTTTACTTTCCCTGCAATACATGGTAATGTATAGGGAAAGTATTGAAATCATGTCGAAAATTGCAACTCGAGTTTTCGACGGATCTGCACGTTTCAAGACTCCTAGAATACGAAAAAACCATTTTTAGCGTGACGTCTGTGTGTGTGTCTGTGTGTCTGTCTGTGCAGATTTTGTATCCACTCTAACTAAAAAACTAATGGACCGAATTTCACAAAATTTGGTAGGTAAGTCACTTGTGAGCGAGTCTGTTGCTGATAAGTTTTGGGTACGATTCGGGATAAAAGAACCCGCCTTTTTTTTTGCGAAATGGCCCGCAAAAGCTTGTATCCACTCTAACTGAAAAACTAATGAACCGAATTTCACAAAATTCGGTAGATGAGTCACCTGTGTGTTACCCTGGTGCTGATTAGATTTTGGTATGATTCGGAAGAAAATAACCTGCCTTTTTTTGCAAAATGGCCCGCAAAAATCGTCCAAATCTAAACTAAAGAACTAGGTATACTCAAATATATCAATTAAATGCTGATTTAATACGTAATTTTTAACGACGAAAGGAATAAGACCAACCCCATTACACTAGAACTAGCCGTTCTCGAGATATTTTAGTTTTTCGTACTTTTCCTACGCCACCTTTGAAAATAAGCCCGATTACCCAATGAGAACGAAAATTGAATTAAAAGTGAAATAAATTTAATTAAAATAAAGAGAACGTTAATATAAGTCTGCAGGGAAAGTCATGTGCTGTTCACATCAGATTTTTTTTATTGTAGACATCTAGTTCCGACTGCAAAAGTTCTTTAAACAAGGAAGTTATGAAATAGTCATTTAAATGCTGGACCATGATTTTATTGAAAGTTAAGAAAATTAACTTTTTATACAGCCCCTCCATCGAAAAATGTCAAATTACAAAAATGTTACAGATACCGTACTTAGTGTAACTGAAAAGAATTTGGCTGTAATACGATCCAATTTGACATTCATTTAAATTTTCATTGGGAAACAAGAGACATCCACAAATCAACTCTTTATCTTACACTAAATGCTTGAATGCCTACTCGGATTATTTAGCTAACTAGAAGGATAAGCCTGTCATAAGACGGGATAAAGTTGCAAAAGGTTATCGCAGATACGCCATTCATAAAATTGTAAAAGGTATAATTTCCTAATACCCACAGACACATGCGAACCATACACTCCTCCCATTCAATATTACTGTTTCTTATACGATTTCCTACCAAAACATATATATTATACCCTGGGCCTGATTAACGCACGGGCCTCCGATACCGCGGCCCCCTAAATTTTGTATGTGATAAAAATGTAAGCAGAAGTATTTTTTAATTAATTTAAAACTGGTAATATTAGTTTTTATTTTAAAATTTTATATCATGTTAATTTTAAATATTATATGTATTTTAAAGTCTTGATAAATGTTTGGACGTTTTAAACATGTAGAAAAGGACTTTCGGGCCTATGATCCTGCCCCTCCCCCCTCTCTCCTTCCCCCAAATTTGTTATGCGTTGATGTTTTACAAGTGTTTGGTATCCGTCAGTGTATAGGGCCCCAAATTAATACTAGGCCCTGGGCCCCAGTTTAACTAAATCAGGTCCTAACTATACCATCCACTACCATTACGCAATTAATCTACGCTCTCTAAAATCCATTAACAAACGAATTTATCAAGTTTAATTCCGTAAACTTTTTATTTCAAGTTTTCAATTACTCGCCATACCATGGAGGCAAAAGGGGCTAACTCTCTCTTACATCATGGGTCATACAATTCAACTCAGACTTATCTATTTTTTAGATAAATGATTAAGAAAGTATCTCTAACTCCATGGTTTAAATGTTCAACATCTGACTTTTTATATTGGGATGACCTCTCAATATTAACTTTCCTATTCAGTTGAATCATGAAGGTAAACGAATGGTCTCATTCTAATTCCATGAGTTGAATGCAATTTTCCTTTTAATTTCTTCAGGCATTAAAATCTCATGATCATGAAATTGTATCATGTTGTTAGAACGCCTTCAGTCTGAGATATATACCGTTTATCTCACCTCAATGAGCTACACACACATAGATTGAGTATTGTCTTTTATTATATAGGATATAAAAGTTGCGAATTCTTGAACCAATGTGAATGGCTATTTCAAATTGATTTTGGATTTGGAAAAAATTAAATAGAATCCCTCTGTAACTATTTTAACTATCACAAAATGTTTGAATGCCTTGGTTCTTGAACAACAATGCCATTTAGAATGCGGGAATTTGCGCGTGATTATGGATTTTAAGTTCTTTATATTGAATATATCGTAAGAAGAACGGGTTATTAATAAGGTAAATAATGCAAGTTGTTTTTGCCAATTTGCCGATGAACGTATGGTTATTTCGGTCACAGAATAACTATCTATATATGTTGGGTATATAGACCTGCTGAAAAATATACAAGCTCCAGTAATTTATTGACTTTTTGGGATTTACCCCAATTCAAGATTAGTCTCCAGAAAGCTTAGCCAATGTCATTTTGCAGCGACGTGATGTTCTAGGGCTTAACATGTCTAAATGTGTTGGGCAAGGGTATGATGGAGCAGCCAATATGACTGACCATATTAGTAGCGTTCAAGCTAGGATCAAAAACTAGTATGCGAATAGGAGAAATGTTTGTGTCGGTCATCTCCCGTCATTTCCACCAATTAGTGTCACCAGCTGCAGATTAAGAAAGATACAACATTTTTCTTAATGTCGCATGGCTGTGAAAGCCACTTTCTGTTTGAGGACGTGACTTCTAAAGATTCGGAATTGAATATAACATTGACATCGGTGATACTATGTCGGCAGTTGGAAACCATAATTTTCGACACCAGCATTAGTGAAAAACATGTGATGGTGTACTTACACACACGTGATATACATGACTCGCGCCTCCACCAATTGTGTCTTATCACCGGTGACGACCAATGAAATGGTGGGTCACTTCCTCGAGGGTGTCGAAAGCCCAGACCGTCCGACTCGTCCGAAGACATGGAGCAGCAAGGTGGGCGGCCGAGAAAAAACTTCCTCTAGGGTGTGTTGTTGTTGAAACCCAGACCGTCCGACCTACCAGAAAGGTGTAAGGTAACTGTTTTGGACGGTCGGGAAGTGCCACCCAATTTAGACCGGAACCCAGTGGGGGAGGCATCCACAGGGACCGTACCCTCCTTCCCCTACCACCAACCTCTCGGAAGGACTTTCGGACCCACATGTTTAACGTGATCGTACTCCGCATGAACACGGCGGCAGTTTTGGCAGTGGCTGGAATCGAACCCGGGCCTACCGAGTGCAACTCCAGCGCGCTAACCAATGGGCTACCGCGCCCCTCCTCTAGGGTGTGTGTAAATTTAATCCACGATAAAACTTTCAAGTGTTCTGACTGTGACAATCCCCCGCATGTCTAGTGTACAAGCCACGGCTTATATATTGCATTGTCAAATACCATGCCAATTACTGTGGTCAGAATTGTTCATGAAGTAGACATCATTTTAAAAATCTATCCTAATGCAAATAAAACTCTTCAAGATCCCATTTCAGCACATACACGAAGAGCAGAAAAACCAGACTTCTCCACCTTTGTGACACCAAAATTCACTGGAAAGTGTAACAGTGTCAGTTTTTGTTCAGATCTTTAACTGCATTTGCATCAGTTTGGATGAGATTTCTGATAAGGCATGAAATATCTCTTGAATAGCTTCAACTTTACCGGCAGCCGAGAAGAAGAGTGATTTCCTTATCAGCCTACTTGTCAGTAACAACTTCTTTGACCTTACTATTTCCTTGCCTGTGTTTCTTCAAAACTCTGAATTTAGTATAAGCTTTAAGCCGTAAATAGGTTCCGATTACTCTAAATAAACCACGCAAAGATGCAGAAAAATTATTTTAGGAAATATTTCATTTTGCTTTATGACTTGGGAAAGGAGCTCCAATTTGAACTCAAGTTCCAAGACGCTCATCAAGGCAGGTGACACGTGCAAACTTTCAAACTACTTCTGTTGAAGAATAAGCTACAGAGTGAGTGTCTTTATTCCAGGTATGGATAGTCTCATTCAAAATTTATCTGATAAATTCAATTCAAAGAGGGATACGCTACTGGGTTTCTAAGTGATTTTTCTATGTTTTGTTTCTATTGATGAAACAAGAAAGTCGGGGAGTCTGTCTTTTGACGATGAAATACCATTACTTGCATTGGTATAAACTGTTATATGAAAATGCTTCAATTATTTACACTAAAATTGAGATCTTGAAATTGCTGCAGTATTGCAATGCAACCTACTATCATACAATCAAGTACTATTTTTTTTACTGTCTTGGATACATTGCCAGTACCAACTGCTAATGTAGAGAAATCCATTTCTAAAAGGAAAAGAATAATTTTTACTTTCCTTATATACATAATGTATAAGGAAAGTATTGTGACGGGGTCTAAAATTCGAATTCGAGTTTTCGACGGGAGAGCACGTTTCAAGCATCCCTGATCACGAATCAAACATTTTGAGGTGTTGTCTGTGTGTGTGTGTGTGTGTGTGAAAGTATGTGTGTGTGTGTGTGTGTCAGTGAGTCTGTGGAGATGATAACTGACGAACGAATGGACCGATTCGAACGAAATTTGGTACAAAAATCACAATCCGTAAACACTGGAAGCCTATTATTTTTATACGCAATCGAATGTTCAGAACCCCCCTAAAGTTTCGAGTGAAAATTTGAAAACGTCGTCAAAAAATCAAAACCGCTAATAAAGTTACGCAAATAGACATTTCTTATGTACTTTTTCATTAGAAAACGATTCACATAAACTTTAGAACGCTAACATGAACCATTCTCGAGATATTGCACATTTCTCAAGAAAATTATCAAAAAGTCATATAAAATAAAAAAAAATATTTCCTATTGAGAAACATGTTCACTTTTGATATGTAATACCATGCGATAAATTGGGTGACATCATTCTCGTGGATCTAGCTCGTTCCATTCATGAAAAAAGATACTTTGAGTAATACTTTTGTATTTGAACGCCAATAGTCATTTATCTGCTGTAAGAATAACTTATTTCTTCGTTCATAACGCTTGGCGAGATTTTGGCGACGAATTTGGTGGAATGTTGACAACATGGCGACTTTTTTAAATGTTTCTAAATTAACGAAAAACTCGCCAAATGGATAAAAATGACGCTAAATCAATGACGACATGGAAAATAACGACTCATTGACGAAAATTCAATATCTTGGAAAGAATATTAATAACTACTATAAAAATAATCTATTTTTTTTTACTGTAAAAGTAGTAAATTCATTGCATTATATAAGGAAAGTCATGTGCTGCCCACATCAGATTTTTTTACTATATAGTGTAATGAGTGACAGTAGGCTGTGTGCAGTTATTAAGGAAAGTCACGTGCAGCCCACATCAGATTTTTTTACTATATAGTGTAATGAGTGACAGTAGGCTGTGTGCAGTTATTAAGGAAAGTCATGTGCAGCCCACATCAGATTTTTTTACTATATAGTGTAATGAGTGACAGTAGGCTGTGTGCAGTTATTAAGGAAAGTCATGTGCAGCCCACATCAGATTTTTTTACTATATAGTGTAATGAGTGACAGTAGGCTGTGTGCAGTTATCAGGATTTCAATTCATTGGGACATTACCGTGAAACCAAATAATTTAATATTATGGCGAGAAAGAAATCAAGGAAATTGCAAATAAGAAAGTCGATCTACAATTGTGCTTGTAGCAGTCGTAATGCTTGAAATTTGCGTATGTGAAGCACAATTTAAATAATTTTTATTAATAATTATAATGCATCCACAGGATAAGTCTGTCCCATCCCCTTGCATTTTAGCCTTTAAATAACCACTGTCGGATAACATTCGAATGAGAAGCTTCCCCCCCACACACACACATATACACTCCCCCCCCCCCCGATAGAATGCTCTGGCTATAGGCCTGCTTCACTGTAATTACATTGTTGCCAAATTAAGATTTTCTTATTGCTATTACTAATCTTGTTATTAATGATATTATTTCCTTTGTTACACAGAAAAGAAAACTAAACAGAGATCTCTGTTCCAAGAACATCCCATGGCTTCCGTAGTATTCATAATTTTAGGATGCTACGCCGCCAGCATGCCTGTGTCCGAGGCCTGGTGGTGGCAGTTGCCTATGCTGGACAAGTTGCGACAAGGACAACCTCTCATTCCGTGGGAAGACCCTGGTGACCTTGCAGTTGCATCTCCGGACCACGCTGATGAACTGAAGTTCCTCTTGATGGGCCTGCCTAAAAGAGGACTGACACTTCTTTCCAACAAGTAAAGTTGATCTTTATAGAAGTTGAATGTGGCGCAATTTCTAATGAGCAATTTGTGCTGACAGGCATTAAATGTTTTATTGGTGGCAAAAATGTTGCCATTCTATTGTTTTTACTAACATTTTTGAAGTAATCTATTTTTCAGAATCTGCTGTAGATAGAACTTGGGTGATGACTGATAGGGATTAGTAGAGAGTGCTGACGTAGAATTTGGTATTTATCAGAATTTGCGACAGAAACCCTGTCCTAGTTATAAGATATAACACGATAGTGTTAACATCAATAATTATCATTACTATTATCGCCATTAAAATCCCTTCAGTATTGTAGTGCGATTGATAACGATGGGTAGGATGTAAAAGTTGTTTTTGATTTTTAAAATAATGCTTCTGTCTGGTGGTTAATTTACAAATGAGTGTGAATCGATTTTGACGCATGCGCTGTTGCATACGTTGCCAATAATTTGATTTAAGAAGCGAAAGAGAATTCTCAAGCAAGCTTGAAACTGGACTGAAAAAGAACATATTTAAAACAGAAAACATTCATCATTGTTGCTTTCTAAGGCATTTGTTAGGAATTCACTATTTAGGAATTCACTATTGTTTGACATAAAATTTATGTAAAATCGATTATACTTAGCAAGGAATTCTTTATTACGAGATTAATTATATACTACAAAAAATGTGTAAAACAGATACCTTCTTAAAACGGAACATTTTTTGATGTGTAATATTTTCTTATTTAGCAAAATTATGTTAAAAGCTGTGTCGCCATTGTATTTTATGAGTCGGATTGGACATATAGAACTTGTGCAGTAAAGGACAACTTTTATGAAGGAAAAAATTATAAAAATACATGTAAAATTAATTTAGTACAATTTAGCATAAAAATAGCATTTTACGCGTCATAGTTGTCCTGTATCACTGATTATCGGAGGTCGTCTAGAATGCTCCGAGTTCCATCCCGCAGGGGAGTTTTATACATCACAGCTGCCCCGTGTAGCGGATTATCGAAGTCGACACCACCACATTTTGCCGCGCTCCGCATATCGCGTTCTATGTCGCTTCATGACACTCAATGATACATCAATTGAGCCTTACGACACTATTTATCGAAGATAGTAACCGAACATCTGAAACGCCCCGCGTTCCATCTCGAAAGTATATTTCATCCATCACAGTTCTCCTTTATCTCTGATTATCGGAGATCGACGGCGCGACACTTCGCCACGTCGTGTTCTCGATCGTGCCGATTTCTTTACTTCATGAGTATTCACTCCACTATGCACATGACAAATCCACTCATATTGCTTCCTCACAATCAAACCGTCTTCCATACACCAACGCATCACAGACCTCTTTCCTCTGTCTTCCAATCGATACAAATACGTTAAATACACAATCTCATACATTTTATGCAGCACGAATATAAATGAATAATAGGAGCGCTAGGTACCATTCAAACCACGTCAATGTAAACAATTTTGACGGTATTCTTTCAAGAGGATATTCCAAACAAATAAAATTATTTGAAGTCGAAAATCTAATCACATAAAAGCTTAATAAAAATCTGAACAAAAAAAAATGTAGTTAGTTTATATCAAAATTCCATTAAAAATATTTTTAATAAATTCGAAATTCATGTACAGCACAGGAAGATCAAATCTGGTTTATGAAACTGTATCCATGAACAGAGCGGATTGGAATTGACACTGGTAACCCTGAAAACGTCATTTATTATGATGTAACCATACGCTACTGTCTAACCAGTACAGTATAATGAACCTCAACCTAGTTTGACGCCAATATGGCACGAACTGGTAAAATAAACTCATTACATCAATACATCTGCCTATATACAAAATACTCAATGCATTTATGTAGGTAGATGTATTGATATGACAAATTATGTACACCTTCATTCAAGTCATTAAAGATCAAGCAAAGCATAATTTATCATGAACATCCATTTATATTCAGCAAATGCTTTTGAAATGATTTAAACGTTAAGTCATTTAACCATTAAGAAAGCATCAACTAACATTCCACAAATTCAGATTTTTGAAATTTCAAGGCTTAGCCATTTCAAATACTATATCCCAACATGTTACATGGCCCGTAAAAAACATGGTGATGTGTTTTTTTTTATTATTATTAAGACCCCTTTCCAGTCAATATATGCAAATAAAAGCTTAATTATTTTTCAAAGATATTTTCATTTTTATATTTCTGAAACTTAAAAATACGAACACTGGAAAGTGAGTCCAATGTGTCTCAAATGTTTGCAGTAATAATATTGATAATAAAAGTACCATTTAAATTCGCTAAACATATTTACAACTATTTTTAAATTATATTTGCTATAATGAAATCCGCATATATGTCTGTCATTTTGATGATACAGCTGCATATGCGCTCTATTTTACCTACTTAAAATCATTAAACCTACTTAGAATAATATGTTTCTTTTGTAATAAAACGTATATAAACACTTGATCAAAGAAACCCGGATAATTTAACATTAATCAGTCTCAAGAGATTTTCATATTCATAATAATTTCATTGAAATAGTTTTTTATGTGCAGTTTGATGAATATAACAAGAAAGATCAATCATGCATAAAGCATTGATTATGAAACACGTTCCAACTCCAATGCAATTTTATTTAAACATCTCTAAAATCCGATACACTCAGCGGTAATATTTTTTAAATTATCACAATACTACTATAATTTGTTATACTTAAAAATTTAAAACTTCATCGAAAAAAATTAACTTTATTCAAATGACGTCATTGAAATATAAATCGCCTGGTTTTCTATGTAAAAGCTGTAAATATTTCATTCATACACTTTTATTCCATTCCGTTCATTCACCCCAATACTACAATAATTTATTTTATTTAAAAACTTAAAACTATGGAGGTAAAAGTAATTTAACTCTATACTTAAAACTTCATCAAAAAAGTCTTCTATAAAATCGTCTGCTTCTCTATGTAAAATCAATAAATGTTGCATTCATATCAGCTATATTGCAGACTCCATGAGCTAAATAATTTTGCGTTAAAAAATTCAGCGATTCTTATACAACTCATCCTACATCTTTATGTGTTTACATTCTCCATAAGTGAAAATTAGTCTTCGTTATAGAAATAATCAAAGTTTGATGATCATTAAAACTCAAATATATTGTAATTGCGTTGTTTCAGAATGTAGATGCATAAAAATTAAGCAAAAATAAAGCGGTTTTAGGACGGATACGACACTAAATATAACTTAAAAAGAACTTTGAAAATCACGATTTTTACATAAGATGGATGGCATTGATCATTTAAACTCAAATATATTGTAATTGCGTTGTTTCGGAATATAGATGCATGGAAATTAAGTAAAAATAAAGCTTTAGGACGGATAAAACACTAAATATAAATTAAAAAGAACTTTAAAAATCACGATTTTGACACAAGATAGATGCCATATTTTATTTTGAAGTGGGTCACGTGATCTCTTCATATAATATGTGTGTAATTATTATTTTAATTTTTATTTAAAAAACTACCGAATATATATTTTGCTGAAATTTTTTCATATTTCTTATGGCATAATTTGAATATTTCCTAAAACTTTCGACGCAATTCGTGAATTTTAAATTCGTTTAAAAATTGTTTGAAACGTTAGGCCACACAGGGTTCAATGTATTTCATTCTTTCAACCCGGGTTCAATCCAAAACTAAATGGGTGATATTATTCATTTACATTCTCATATGTCCCACAGACCGTCTGAACAACTTACTAAAATTTCATTTTGTTAAAGTCATTTTTACGGCAGATACCGTGCGAACGGACAGACAGACAGACAGACAGAATGAAAAAAGTCATAAACACTTTTCAACTGTGTTGTAAAGTGCTGAAAAACGAACCTTCCATAGAAATATCATTATGCAGATATATTCGATTCCGCAAATTTATTTAATTCGATTCCGCATATTTATTGGGTCCCACAGACCGTCTCAACAACATACTAAAAAAATCTGATGTGGCAGCACATAACTTTCCTTATATAATGCAATGAATTTACTACTTTTACAGTAAAAAAAAAATACTTTTTTTATATATTTTTTTATATAGGTTATTCTTATAGTAGATATTTATATTCTTTCCAAGATATTGAATTTTCGTCAATGTCAATGAGTCGTCATTTTCATTGATTTAGCGTCATTTTTATCCATTTGGCAAATTTTTCGTTAATTTAGCAACATTTGAAAAAGTCGCCAAGTTGGCGACATTCCACCAAATTCGTCGCCAAAATCTCGCCAAGCATTATGGACGGAGAAATAAGTTATTCTTACAGCAGATAAATGACTATTGGCGTTCAAATACAAAAGTATTACTCAAAGTATCTTTTTTCATGAATGGAACGAGCTAGATCCACGAGCATGATGTCACCCAATTTATCCGCATGGTATTACATATGAAAAGTGAACATGTTTCTCAATAGGAAATATTTTTTTTTATTTTATATGAATTTTTGATATTTTTTTTAAAAAGTGTGCAATATCTCGAGAACTGTTCATGTTAGCGTTCTAAAATTTATGTCAATAGTTTTCTAATGAAAAATTACACAAGAAATGTCTATTTGCGAAACTTTGTTAGAAGTCTTGATTTTTTGACGATTTTTTCAAAACTGCACTCGAAAATTTAGGGGGGTTCTGAACATTCGATTGCGTATGAAAACAATAGGCTTCCAGTGTTTACGGATTGTAATTTTTGTACCAAATTTCGTTCGAATCGGTCAATTCGTTCATCAGTTATCGTCTCCACAGTCTCACTGACACACACACACACACACACACAGACAGACAGACATCACTTCAAAAATGTTCGATTCGTGATCAGGGATGCTTGAAACGTGCTGTCCCGTCGAAAACTCGAATTCGAATTTTCGATCCCTTCACAATACTTTCCTTATACATCATGTATATAAGGAAAGTAATATTATATTGATAAAGTCATTTATAAGGCAATAATCGTGCGAACGGACAGACAGACAGATAAACAGAATAAACAAAGTCATACACACTTTTCAACTATGTTGTAAAGTGTTAAAAAAGGACACATTGTAGGATTTTAAAAAGATGTAACATTTGTGTGATCCATTAGCGTGCTTTTATAATTGTACACTTATGTTTTACAGCACTTACTCAAATATATTGACGGTGATATTAAGAACTATTTCATTACAGGGAGGATGACCCCTTGAGCAGGATCATCAAGGGGAGGATCAACAAGTTAAGGAAAATGACCACTGTCGGAAGACCGCGAGGGCATCCCCTCAGGTGGGGCTGAGTGACAGAAATGAAACAACATCAAGTGCAATGGTCCAGAAATATGTGTCAAAATATGAAATGTTTTCTACAGAACAAGGCCCCTCTTTCAATTTTATACTTAGTGATAATATTACAGCACAATTAAAAATTTATATTGCAACTAAATATATTCCCATTGACCCCTAATTTTTTAAATATATATGACTATTTTAATTTTCGTGTGCAAATTTCTATTAAACGAAGTATTATAAATGACAAACAATAACGAGAAAGATCAATCATGCATAAAGCATTGCTTATGAAACACTTTCCAACTGACATGCAATTTTATTTAAACATCTCTAAAATGCGATACATTCAGGGGTGATATTTTTAAAATTATCACAATATTACAATAATTTATAATATTTGAAAACTTCATCGAAAACCAATGAACTTTATACAAATAACGTCATCGAAATATAAATCGCCTGGCTCTCTATAATGAATATTTCATTCATAAACTTTTTTTCCATTCAGCGGCGATATTTTTAAAATTATCACAATACTACAATAATTTATTTTATTTAAATACTTAAAAACATGGAGGTAAAAGTACTTTCTAACTTCATGGCTAAAACTTCATAGAAAAAAGCAATACTTTGAAATCGTCTGCTTCTCTATGTAAAATCAATGAACGTTTAATTTATATCAGCTATATTGCAGACTCCAGAGCTAAATAATTTTGCGTTAAAGAAATTCAGCAATTCTTATACAACTCATCTTACAGCTTGATGTGTTTACATTCTCCATACGTGAAAATCTGGCTTCGTTGTAGAAATAATCAAAGTTTGATGATCATTTAAACTCAAAAATATTGTAATTGTGTTGGCGCAATATAGATGCTCAGGAAAAAATAAAAAACAAAGCAGTTTTAGGAAGGGTGCAACACTAAATATAAATTAAAAAGAACTTTAAAAATCACGATTTCGACACAAGAGGATGTAGTATTTTATTTTGACGTGGGTCACGTGATCTCTTCATATAATATGGGTGCAATTATTATTTTAATTTTTATTTTAAAACTACCGCACATATTTTTCTTAAAATTTTTTTATATATTTTATGGGATAACTTGAAGATTTCTTAAAATTTTTGAAGCAATTTGTGAATTTTAAATTCGCTTAAAAAATGTCTGAAAAATTAGGTCCCATAGGGTTCAATTTATTCCATTTTTTCAAGCCGGGTTCAATCCAAAACTAATTGTGTGATATTATTTACTTACATTCCCATATGTCCCACAGACTGTCTCAACAACATACTAAAATTTAATTTTGATAAAGTCATTTTTACGGCAGTTATCATGCGAACGGACAGACAGACGGACAGGATGACCAAAGTCATAAACACTTTTCAACTATGTTGTAAAATGTTAAAAAGAGTTTTTTATTAAACGTGTTCTTGAAATTACCGAGAATTCTTAATTTAAAATCTACTAAACTAGTTTTAGACGGAATTGAAATTATAGTCCGCAAACTTTCACCAGAGAGCGTCCGTCCTATGTTAAATTCTTCCAGGGCACACCAAAATTATAATTAATTATTTTAAAGAGCTGCAATATTATAGTAAATTCTCCCAAGGAGCATCAGAACTGTGGTAAATTCTTCCAATGAGTACAAACACCAGCATTAACTCTTCCTGGAGGTTATAGTTAACATCTTTTGTAGACCACTATATGCGCACTTTTTCATATTAATTAAAATTTATATTTGGACTTTCATAATTTTTTTTAGTCTTTAAAAGAACCTATTTCAATTGCATAAAGGATCCATCGTTTATATACAGAATAAGGATTATTTATGTAATTTCAGGATTTTTAGCTACAGACTTCCGAAAGCAACCATTGTGAGTTTGATAAGTCCTTTATAATCATATTTCCATCCTTTGATTTGCTGTCAATTACATTCTTACAAGACAGAGCTAAATCCGAAGAACCCTGGCTCATGACATCGAAAAGTCAGTCATTAGTCTTACTGTCTTAGTCAGATGCGCCCCAATATTATTTTTCATGCTAATTATATTATTGTACCACAAGCGCCATCTATGGACAAAATATTGTACTTTTTAGCCCTACAAAATGGCGTCTAAAACGAGGAAATGTTTTGCTACCGATCGAAATTAGAGATGTTTTTATTTATTCTAAAAGTGGAAGTAAAATTGAGGATTTAGATTATGATAAAACGTGCAAATATAATAATGAAAATTAAATTATTCATCATCTTTTGTTGATTTGTGTCTTGACTGTTCTTAAAACATAAATAAGACCTGAGTAGGCAGTTTGGCTAAAAAGATCTGATAGGATTAAAAGTGTAAAATATAGTTTGAACTTTAACTTTCAAAGCTATGTGGTACGGATTCGACAAAGAGCGTTGTCAAAGAGTACAAAGTGGCAAAAGAACACTTTAAAACCTCCTTCTACTATCTAACTGCAACTGCAAGGATTGTTGTTTTTTTTTTTTCAGTTATATGTTTTAAAGATTTGTATACACAAAAATTTAATTGGAATGTGGCTCACCTCAACTTTTTCATGCCAGAATTCATTGTTAACACTTTACAACATAGTTGAAAAGTATTTATAAATTTGTTCATTTCGTCTGTCTGTCTGTCTAACCGTTCGCACGATAACTCTCGTGAAATGACTTTATCAAAATGAAATTTTAGTATGTTGCTGGTTGAGACAGTGTGGGACATATGGGAATGTAAATGAATGCTATCGCCCAATTAGTTTTGGATCGAACCCGGGTTGAAAAAAGGAAATACATTGAACCCTATGGGACCTAATTTTTCAAACATTTTCTAAGCAAAGTTAAAATTCACAAATTCCTTCGAAACTTTTAGGAAGTATTCAAATTATGCCGTAAAATATATTAAAAAAATGTCAGCAAAATATGTTCGTTAGCTTTAAAATAAAATTTAAATAATAATTACACCCATATTATATGCACTTCCCGGCCGTCCATACAGTTACCTTACACCTTTCTGGTAGGTCGGACGGTCTGGGTCTCAACCCATATTATATGCCCGGACGTCCATTTTGCTACTCATGTCTTCGGACGAGTCGGTCGTTCTGGGTTTTCGACCCATATTATATGAAGAGATCACGTGACCCACTTTAAAATAAAATATGGCATCCATCCACCTTTTCCCCAGAGTAAAAATCGAGATTTTTAAAGTTCTTTTACATTTATATTTAGTGTTACATCCGTCCTGAAACCGCTTAATTTTTACGTATTTCCTGTGCATCTATATTCTGCGCCAACGCAATTACAATATTTTTGAGTTTAAATGATCATCAAACTTTGATTATTTCTGAAACGAAGCCTAATTTCAATGGATGCAGAATGTAAACGAGTGATTGTAAGATGAGTTGTATAAGAATTGCTGAATTTTTTTCACACTAAATTATTTAACTCTGGCGTGTGGAATAAAAGTGTAGGAATGAAATATTCACGGCTTTTACATAGAGAGCCAGACGATTTATATTTCGATGACGATATTTGAATAAAGTTTATTTTTTTTCGATGAAGTTTGAAGTTTTCGGGTAAAATAAATTATGGTAGTTCTGTGATAATTAAAAACATATCGCCGCTGAATGTATCGCATTTTAAAGAAGTTTAAATAAAATTGCAATTGAAAAGTTAATCAATGCTTTATGCATGATTGATCTTTCTTGATTTGTTTTTCAATTTTGCAAGAATATTTTTGAAAAATCGGTATCGTAGATCCAAATGATTGCAACTATAGCTTGTTACCATTCACTTTAAAGGGCTTGAAAAATTTGTTTGATTGACGCCATACTTGACAATATAACTTGTCCCCAAGGAGAGCTAATGACCAATGATTGAAACTATTAATTCTCATGATCTTTGAGCTATAAATAAACCCTTGTATGAGCGATTATGTCAAATTTTGTCCATGCTATGTTAAAAAATATAAGACATAAAATACATTTCGAAGTTTTGGCTCGAATTTAAAAAAATTCTATCTAATTTTAGATTTTTTTTTATAACAAAGCCGGATATAAAGTTTCGTGAAAATCCATTAATATTTGTGTAGAAATCGATCACAGACATCATGTAGACGGACGTCACACCAAAAATAGTCAAATCCTATTCAGGAGGTGTTAAAACATATATTGGCATCGAAATCGAAAATTTTCGTGAAAACAATACTTTCTCAATACTATGTATGAGAAAGTGAAAATATTGAATGTTTCATGATAAAATTATTTTTGCTGAAATTGTCACACTATGCAGTGAAGTATCAATGTTAGCTTTGTTTTAAGTTCTCAATTGATATTTGCTCACTCTTAAAGAAATTGTATTCTTTCTAATAGTGGTTTAAGTGTATAATAAGTGTATAATAAGTGTTTTGAGTTCCAAATTGTTTGTGAGATGTTTTTATATCAATGATGATGTAAACTGACTGTAAGTCGTTACAAAATAAATTTCCATATATGTATGTATACTGAGTTCCTAAGGAAGTTCTTATGTACCCCATTAATTTTGTAAAGAAAAGTGCATGAGTGTACACGTTAGGTCTATATATAGCAAAGTGACCCTGCTCGATGAAAGTAAGTGATAAGTCAGTGCCCCTTGCGGAGAATTTAATAAGTTAGGAATATGAACTCGACAACAAAGCGAGATAGACGAAAAATTACAATTACAAAGTTGTGGAATATTGTTTGATGAGTAGGGATCGCTAGTAAATATGATACTTACATAAAGCATTTGGCACAACATGGTGATAGACGAATTTCTGTCCTATTCAGAAATGCTACAAAAAAACTACACATACATGCGCAGGAATATAATGTAATATCCGTTCACTATTCTCTTCATCTGCGACAATGCAATTTGAGTTCGAGAAATAATATTGCTGCTTAAATTAGCACGCATTACAGGTGTCACCGTGATGACATGTCGCTAATGATGTGACTTTTTGACACAGATTTATTGCCTTCCATGTATTCGTTTTGCGTTTTCCTGTTATCAGTTCCTACTATTAAGAACAATTTTGTATAACTTAAGAGTTGGCGTCTTTCATCTATCTCGCTTTGTTGTTGAATTCGTTATCCCAACTTTTTTAATTCTCCGCTAGAGACGCTGCAATCATTTTTATTTGGTCGGAAATAGTCACTTTACTATGCTCGATCGACTAAAAATGATAACATGTACACTGATGTGTTATCATTTAACATAGTAGTATATTGATCAAATGAAAATGGTAACATGTACTATGCCCGATCGAATAAAAATGATAACATGTACACTGATGTATTACCATTTAACATATCAGTATATTAATCGAATAAAAATGATAACATGTACTATGCCCGATCGGATAAAAATGATAACATGTACTATGCCCAATCGGATAAAAATGATAACATTTACATTGATGTGTTATCATTTAACGTATCAGTATATTCATCGAATAAAAATAATAACATGTACTATGCCTGATCGAATAGAAATGATAACACGTACACTGATTTGTTATCATTTAATATATCAGTATATTGATGGAATAAAAATGATAACATGTACTATGCCCGATCGAATAAAAATGTACTAACATGTACACTGATGAACCTTTCCTTACCAATTTATTGAGGTGTTTAAAGACCTTCTTAGAAACCCTGAAAATCCAAAATAGAGAACTTATAATCAAAAGTTGAAATTTCACTGCAATATGACTTCATCTAAGTGTAAAAAGTGATTAGTGCCTTGGTTCCTTAATCAACATTTCTTTTTGGACCATTCAACTGTAGATGCGATTCTTCGTGAACTTATCATCCCGATTATGTATACCAAACACCTCATTGCTTAATATCTGTGTACTTACAATATTTGTTCAATAAACTATAGATAGCGATTTTCGTCTCCGTTTCATTTAGTTGTTGTATTACCTGCAACTGATATATACCAGAAATATTTATATATTTTATATTTATAGAAATATTTCATGTAGGTGTGTACACAGATTAATATATATATGGTATTCTGTGGGTCTGTATATCGGCGGCAAACCTAACTTGAAATTACGGGGCTATAGAAAAAATGTATTCCTCCGCTAAGTTATAAGTTCGAAGAAAGTGAATGTGAAGTCCACTTCAAAAATTGAAGCAAAAATAATCGTCTCAGTAGATTGATGAGCAAGAAGAGCGTTATCTATCAACTGGAAATCATGACTTCGATTCTCCGCTGATACATCAGATCTTTAATAAACTTTGTTTAAAATGCATAGAAACTTTTCAAAATGTAGGAAAATTAGTTACGATTTTAATTATGTTATCAAAATAAAACTGTAAATGATGGATAACGAGTAAATTTATATATATTCGATGTTTCTATAGTATAATTATCTCTTCAAGATGATACAAAACAAGACAGGGTCAAAAATCTTTTCTATACATTTTTTGTGGGGGAAGGGGGGGGGGGCGTTGGTTGGTCTGGGTGCCAGATGTCTTTGGTGTAAAACGACTCGACATATAAAACTGGAAAATTAGATACATTTAATAAACAGATGGATAAGTAAAAATGAAATACTCAGAACTAAGTTTATTCGAAAGAAATTCTACAAAATATTTTTATTTCGAAAAATGTAAGATATAAATTTACGATACATTCAATTATTAGTCAATAATACAAACTTCAAATAAAGTCAATTATTAGTTAATGATGTAAACTCAAAATAAAGTCAATTGTTAGTTAATGATGAAAACTCAAAAATTCAAATTTTCTGTAAAGTTAAAATACTTATTAAATACATGATATTTCTTAAAGAAAATACAGTTAGGACAGTTTTAATTGCATTATCTTATATTGGCAAAGGATGCAATTATAATAGAAATCTGATTTGAGACATCAGCCCTTCCTTTGAACAATGTGATACATTTACCTCTGACGAAATAATATAAATGAACGATTACATGAAATAAAAGTGCTCAAAGAAGCACTAAAATGATATTGATACTGACTACATTATATGAATTGAAATTTGATTCCTTGGCAATTTTATGCAGAAGTTGATACTGACTTTACATTGTATGAATTGACATTTGGTTCCTTGGCAATTTTATGCATAAATCGGTACTGACTTTTCATTGCATGAATTGAAATTTGTTTCCTTGGCAATTTTATGCATGCCAATTGAAAAATAGTAATACTTTCAAAGAATTAATACTAACTTCCATGAGGCAAAAATACATTGAACAATTATATAAAATGGGACCATTATATAATATTGGGTAACTGGACAATTTCATGGCATATTAAGAATCAACTTTTAAGAGAAATACTTTTATATTTATCTTTGGCTTTATAAGTATGTAAATTTCTTTAAATGAATACAGTTTTGAATTCCGTTACCGGTTTGTGCACCTTATATATGCTGCCTCTGGCTGGCGATTCCACTTATCACAAATCAAGGTTTATTCATATATACATAAAGTTGAACCATTAGATCGCTAGCTAATCAAAACGCGTAATTACCTTGGATGGTTCTGGATGAAGTAGATGGTGTTGCGGGTTTAAATTTACGCTCCTGAATTTACGTTTAATTTCGCTCCAATCGTCAAGGCCTTTTTTAGTTCTGAATAACGTATTGTATAGAAACAAAATTAAAATATATATTCTTAGGGTTAGGACAGCCCAGAGATTAGCGCGCGATGACTGCACTTGGACGACCCGAGTTCGATTCCCGGCTCTGCCGAAACTGCTGTCGTGTTTACACGAAGTACGGGAATGTTAAATATGTGAGTCCATAAATCCCTGAGAAAGGTTAATGTTAGGTGAAGGAGGGGAAGGTCCCTGTGGATACCGCCTCCACTATGTTCCGGTCTCAATTAGGTGTCACTTCTCGGCCGTTCAAACAGATACCTTATACCTTCGAGTAGGTCGGACGATCAGAAGGAGAAGAAATCTTCTTGTCTTGCTAACGGCATTAAACCAACCAAGGATATTTAAATAATATCTCATTGTAATTGCCTTTCTCCTATCTATCACAAGAAGTCCGTACTCACATAACCAGTCTAAAGGGGGCGTTTCCAAAGCTAGGATTGCACTGCCATTGCAGATAATAGCCTTCCTGGACCAGTTTCGATTTTTCCAAGCTTATCTTGATTTGAGACCGCCCCCCCCCCCCCTTTAGGAGTATTCTGTGAGCATATTCTTGACCATCAAAGCTTCGTAAAGCCTGTGCTAAATTTTTGTAAAATTTAAAGCCGGCTCAAGGTAAAACTGGATTTGTCGGCCTTCATGGAGATTCTCAAAATTGCAGAATATAACAAGTTTCATTTCTATCATTTCAGGTATAGGCCATTCTGTGAAGACTGTTAGAAATAAGCGAAACAGATCCAAAAATATTGATATCCATAATGGGAAACTCAATTTCTTTATAGTGCTTGTAAAACATACCCTGATATATACCCCTATACACACCCTGACATCAAGCGCCAACGGCCCTACCATGCTGATAACACCGGTTCTCGTTAGATCACCGAAGACAGCATCGGGCGCGGTTAGTACTTGGGTGAGTGACCACCTGGGAACACCGCGTGCTGTTGGCACATTTCGTGCGCGGTAGCCCGGTGGTTTGCGCGCTGGATTTGCACGCTGCCACAACTGCCGTCGTGTTCATGCGGAGTACGATCACGTTAAACATGTGGGTCCGTAAGTCCCCCCGAGAGGTTGGTGGTAGGGGAAGCAGGGTACGGTCCCTGTGGATGCCTCCCCCACTGGGTTCCGGTCTAAATTGGGTGGCACTTCCCGGCCGTCCAAACAGTTACCTTACACCTTTCTGGTAGGTCGGACGGTCTGGGTCTCAACAACAACAACAACACCCTGACATCAAAGATATTAAAATATATAAATATGTGCATCTGAGAATTAAAGAAAGCAAGCCAAATTATCTCAATCCTTGTACATAACCATAAATAATCATCATATAAAGAGAAATAATTACATATAAACATGAATAATTTACATGAAGAAATATTTAAATATATTCTTCTCTATATATATCCAAGTACATATTTATTGTTAAACGTAGTAATTTTGAGCAAATTAATGTACAATATCAGCACCATTGTGCAAAAAACATTCAATGCAGAAACTTATTAATTTATGCCATAGGATTGTTAATTTGTCCATTGTACAGTTGGCAGAAAGTTTGTTATTCCGTCTTCTAGGTTCGTACAGTAAAACCAAATGCATCATTTGGCTCGAAATAACATCTTCTATTCTTCTTCATTAAAATGTGAATCTAATTTTAATGAAGTCGTGTGTATGTTAAACTTTATACCAACTGTTTTTTTCAAACGGCAACACCCATTTTTGATACAGAGTCAGCTTCTCCAGATCCAAGCACCAAATAAAATTATACATATTAATAAAGCTGTTAGGAGTTATGACTGCTTGAAATTTGGAGATCCCAGTGCGAAATGGATGCTACACTTTTTCTTTTATGTTTTCCGAAATAACTTGCCTACCAAACAAATTCATATTTAATATTGTGATACAAAATAATCCAAACAAAACATATTCCATTTTTCATCTTTAATTTCGTTTTTTAATATTTATTATTAACTAACAGCATAATCTCTGTACGGAATATATAATACAAAGAAACTTAAAATTTACAATTATGTGCAAATTTCTATAGTATTAATGACATTGTTATTTATGTGTCAGTCTAAATGACATTGTTATTCAAAACATTCTATTAGAATATTTAATTTAATTCTAAACAGAAGTAGAAGAATCTCTATTCTCGCTATACAAAATTATCTTCACAGGCAGGATCAATATATTCCAAAATGAAAGCGCTAAAATGTCATTAGAAGATATACCCGTACCTTTTTTATTCTTTTTCAACAATTGGCTTAACTCAATATATGTGTTTGACAAATCTTTTCAGAAATAAAACACATGACTTAAGAAATTGAAAATATCAATAATCCCCGTAACATTTCAACCCAAAAGAAGTAATAAAGGTAATCCAGTCAAAAATGTAATTCCGATAAAATTTATTTTCATACACATTTCTTAATTATATAAATTGGAAAAGATTTAATAAAAATCGTCTGCTGTATAAACTCATTGGGTTTCATTACGTTGCTTAGCAGCACTTTTTTTCTCTAATAAATCTGCTGCATAAACTCATTAGGTTAAATTCCGTTATTGAGCAACGTGATACCATTTTTTTTAAATAAATTTGCGGAAAAGATATTGTTTGCATAATGCTTTTCTGGGATAGATTCGTTACAAAATTATCTTCACAGACAGGGCACAATGTACCCCAAAATGAAAGATCAAAAATGGTATTAGAAGATACCTGTATAATTTTTATTATGTTTCAACAAATGGCTAAACGCAATATATGTTTGAAAATTCTTTTCCAAAATAAAACAGATAAAATAAGAAATTAAAATATTAATAATTTCCGTAAAATTTCAACCCGAAAGCTCTAATTGATATGTATATTTCTTAATTATTTAAATCAGAAAAATTTAATAAAAATCGTCTGTTTTATAAGCTCATTGGGTTTAATTCCATAGCTTAGCAACATATATTTTTAAATAAATTTGCGGAATCGAATATATCTGCATAATGATATTTCTATGGAAGGTTCGTTTTTAACACTTTACAAAATAGTTGAAAAATGTTTATGGTTTTGTTCATTCTGTCTGTCTGTCTGTCCGTTCGCACGATAACTGCCGTAAAAATGACTTTATCAAAATGAAATTTAAGTATGTTGTTCAGACGGTCTGTGGGACCTATGGGAATATAAATGAATAATATCACCCAATTAGTTTTGGATTGAACCCGGGTTGAAAAAATGAAATACATTCAACCCTATGGTACCTAATTTTTCAAACATTTTTTAAGCGAATTTAAAATTCACAAATTGCTTCGAAATTTTTAGGAAATATTCACATTATCCCATAAAATATATAAAAAAAATTCAGTAAAATATGTTAAGTAGTTTTTTAAATAAAAATTGTTTAATATAGGGAGAAAAACAAATTCAATTAAATTCTGACTTTTACTATAACCTCCAGAAAGAAAAAAGATATATATTATATAATAAATATCTTTCCAAGTGTTGAATTATTTATATGTAAGAGAGGTTTCACATTTTGAAATAAATATGATAGATAACAATTTTTCAAATTTTTAAATAAAATAAATTATTATAGTATTGTGATGAATAAAACGATTGGAAAAATGTTTATTAATGAAATGCTGCTTTTATAAAGAGGCGATTTATATTTCGATGACGTTATTTGAATACAGTTCATTTGTTTTCGATGAAGTTTTTAAATATAATAAATTATTGTAGTATTACGATAATTTTAAAAATATTACCCAGAAATGTATCGCACTTTAGAGATGTTTAAACCAGGTAATTTATATTTCAATGCCGTCATTTGAATGAAGTTCATTTTCTTCGATGAAGTTTTCAAATATAATAAATTAATGTAGTATTGTGATAATTTTAAAAATATTACCGAGGAATGTATCGCATTTCAGAGATGTTTATATAAAATTGCATTGAAGTTAGAAAGTGTTTCATAATCAATGCTTTATGCATGATTGGTCTTTCTTTCTTTTTTTTTCTTAAAAATAATGTTAATAGCTTTGTTTAAAAGTTTTTTAATAATTTTTCCCGAAAAATTTCGAGTTTAAACTTCTGACCAAAAAAAAACCCGTTTTAAATTGGCATGTACGTGACGTCTCGTTTTTTTATACATGACGAACAGTTTTGAAAGTACATTTTGGTTTTGTGTTTATCTGTGAGGTGCCGATGTAATAACCCAAGGAAATATGTTCATTTTATTATAAAGAGTGAGTCTGCACTTGACTTTCGCATGTATTTCCTATTTCAATTGTTATATTACTAGAAAATATTACCAGACATAGTATATTACTAGACATAGTTTACTACTAGACATGGTATAACTCATATTACTAATATAACACTCAAAACTAAACAAAAGTATCCAATTGATTATTAGATAAAAAAAAATCAGGTGTTTTTTTTATCATTGTTTTATATCTTTTGTTTTAATAAATCTTTTAGTTAACTTTCTAATTTGATCTTATTTATATGCTGCAATTAGTGCAATAAGTAGGTGTAATTTTAATTTACAGATTTTTACTATTGTACTATCAAACTAACATGTAGTACATGCTTAGTATTTGACATTTATTGATCTTTCTCGTTTTTTTATTATGACCGTTGTAAATTTTGCATATAGAATTTTGCGTTCTAGCGTTTTTTATTTGATTCAAACATTTATTTGTTAGTGCTATATGTAAATTTTAAAACGGTTTGATAAGAGAAGCCCAAATGCAGTACAAACGAATGGTATTGGTCTAAAAATATGTAAAATGCCTTATCTTCAGTAAGTTATGACCCCATTTTCAATAACTTATTGAGCATGGTAGTTAGGCAATGGGTGATGATAACCTGACAAGTAAATTAGCTTTAGAAACAGTAAATTAATCGACGTTGATTTATACAATCAACGTCGATACTAATTAAAACATGATAAATTCCTGTTTTCAGAACTGTATCTTTGCAAATTTTAAAACTTTATTCCAGTATATTCAACAAAATTATTTAAGGAATAAATACTTGCAATCAAAGCCGGATCTACCATGAAATGCATAAATGAGCCACTTGGGACTCTCATTCGTTTTTGTGTTCATAACACCCCCCTAAATGTCCCCCCATTTTCAAAGCATGTCAAGTCCCCATTTTAAATTTTTCATCCATTTTTAGATCCATTCAATTTTATCAGGCCACAAGATGTCTCATTTTCTTTCAGTTACCATTTCCTTTCATAACAAAATTTAAAAATTTGAGTTGTCAATTAATTACAGCTTTGACCAAGTAAATAGAATTTATTGATTGATTCGATGTGTCTGTTCTTTTTGCTTTTTACTCTATAGAAATAGTAAATTCTTAAGCAATTCTCTTCATATTGAGTTCTAATTTCAATTACGTGTTTGATATAAATCTCATAGGGGTAGCTTAAAAACACTAAAACTATTATTTATTTCATGTTGATTATTTTAGCTATGATTTAACCAGACACGCCAGTTTGATAATTTCTTGTAGAAGGGAGGAAGGGGGGTAGATCAAAAGAATTTCTAATAAAGCAAAACTTGATAGACAAGTTCTAATGGGTTGTCGTTGTTGAGACCCAGACCGTCCGACCTACCAGAATGGAAATTCTAATGGGTAAAATATGGTTCAGCAGAGAAACAAAGAAAATTGTATAAGATGGATAATAATTTGGGTGTCTTTGAGGGGGTAGCCAGCCTCCCCCCCCCCCCCCCCCCGCAGTCCCTTTCCTAAATAGCTCCCAGGATTTAATATGAGATTAACCGCTGACTCGAGCACAGTGTACAATGCATGATTTTTTTTCCCACATCGACGTTCACAATTCCAAAATTTCGCATTAAATGTTGAATTCCAACTATTAATTGCAAACAACTTTTATTCATACTTCCGAACATAACTTCTATATAAGTTTCTCGTCTAAAGTGAAGTTTTAAAAATTTGAATGTTAAAATGGTCGATTTTCTATTTTGTACACGAAATTTCAAAAATTTATAAATGTAGTGTGTAAAGATACCATTTATTATAACAAGAACAAAAGTGTTCATTATTTGTCACGCGAAAGTATTTCTCTTTTAAGGGGTCATAGACATTTTAAAATGCATATTATCATATTTAACATTTTGTACCATATAATCATATAAAGTATGCATTATATGCATTATAAAAACACACCTTTTCTTTCAAATGATAAATATGTATTTTCTTTAATTGTACATATTTTTAATAACATAATATAAATACATATTTTTAGAGTTTTATACTATGAGCTATTTGAGGAACTCGCACGCAACATTACTCAGAAATTTTTTGCATCCAAAACAAAATTTTTGGCATATAAATATACTTCAACAACAATTCATTAATTTGAACCTAAATAAATTTGTATTTAAAGTAAATTTCTATGTAATGCTATGTTAAACTTAGCTTCCACAATTTTGAAATTTCAACAGAAATTAACTGCAGTGTGGGCTCAACTCGACTTTCTGATACAGTAAAACTTCGATTAACCGTCACTCGTTTAACCGTCAGTTTCTGTTATCCGTCATGGTATTACGATATTACCGATTATCCGTCATGGTATTACGATATTATATTTATGGTATTACGATAAATTTCTGTACATTACTACTCTTATATTGAAGTTTATATTGATCGTTTTGTAAAATTAAATACAATATGTATGTATTGTTCACTTTTAAAGGATTTTATTTTCATTTTCGTCCTAAGCCCGCAGTGAAATCACATTACTGTACATATGTATTAAGAGATTTCTGTTATCCGTCTATTCGGTTATCCGTCACAGCCCCAGTCCCGACGGTGACGGTTAATCGAAGTTTTACTGTACCAGTATTTTTTTCTTTTTCAAATTTTAAAAAAGTTTTTTTTTAAAATCGGTATCATGAGTCCATATGATTACAACTACAGCGTGTTACCCTTCACTATAAAGGACTTTAAGCAATATTTCGATTGATACCATACTTGATAGTGTACCCCCCCCCCCCCCCCCATATTGACATCAAAATCTCGAAATCCAAAAATTTTCTTAAACACTATACTTCCTCAATACTACGCGTGAGAAAGTAAAAAAATTGAGAAGTTTCAGAGTTATCTTGCAGGCGATATCAAAAAATTACATTCTGAGTAAAGCGACTTTAAAATTATTTCTTAAACTCTTTACTTCTGGAACTTGAGACAGTGGCCTTTTTTTTTTCCTCAAATTTCTTGAAGGTTTTACAATCCAATGACCCCTTAAAATGAAATACCATTTACAATTGTGCTCTTCAAACCCGAAATGTGGAGATCCGACTCTGCATGCAATCACATTATTTAAATGAAAACAATTCAACCCCATCTCAGCGGTCTTGGTCTGTCTAACACCAGCCTTCCCAGTCCACCGTCTCTTCTTCCATAACCGTTGAACGACTCAGAACTGAAGGCAGACTTGAAGAAAGGTCTTGCGTGTGTGAACATCCCAAGTCCTCTCTTGTCGAGTTTCCTTGGAGATTTCGGCGAGCGATTCTTGAAGTTTATAGATATAACGTTCTTTTTGTGGATTGTGTTGGTCGCCAGAAGCGTCTTCAGGAGGTCCGGTTCGAAAAGAAGTGAAAGATGAGCAGATTCGGGTTCGTCATCATCGAATTCCCACTGAAGTTTCTCGGGTTGAAGCCGGACTTGATTTACGCTGATTAATACCATCAGTGTGAGTGACAGACCTCGAAGGTATCCCATGTCTAGAAAATGAAGTAGAAGAAAGCATTAAAATGCATGAAAGCTCAAATATTTATAAAGCTCAAAATTTATTGAAGAGAGAGAGTGTATGTATGCTTTTATGGATATTTATGTAACATTCACTGGAAACTCTGAGAATTTTGAACAAATATAGAAGTTTTCTTCACTTAGATTCCAAATAATGATGGTAATCTCTTGATCTCCAATCCTGAGTTGAAGAGATTGGCTTTATCAAAATAGAAATAGGTTTGAACCTCTGCTCAAAAAGCATATTATGGTGTAAAAGGTTGAGTATAAAATATATCCATTCATATGTTATCATATGCACAAATCATAGACACACACACACACACATACTTACACACACTGACGGACATTCCTCCAAAAGTTTTCGAAATGGGTGCAGGAAATCTTAAGGCGAGATTATTCGTCCAAATATCGAATTCGAAATATTTCTAAAATCAACTGAATTTAGAATGAGGAAGTAAAAATGTTTTCCTTAGAAGAAAAGAAATTCTTTCTTATTTCCTCCTCAAATTTGCGCTAATCACTTGCTAAATTCCTACAAAAGTCGCTATTGTGATTCTATATATAATTATTATATAACTAGCAGTATGCCCGTTCTTCGTGCGGAATATATAATATAAAGAAACTTAAAACTCATAATTATGTGCAAATTCCTGTAGTATTTATTCTAAACGACATTGTTATTCAAAACATTCTATTAAAATATGTAATTCAATTTTCGTAAAATTAAGTATAAAATCTATGTTCTTGCTATACAAAATTACCTTTATAGGCAAATCTGAAGAATAGAACGTCCTGGTCCCGTTTATAAACAAAAATAAAAAATATAAATCGGATCAATATGCAAAAATGAAAGAGCTATGAAATTTGATCAATATATGCCAAAATGAAAACGCAAATATGGTATGAGCAGATATGCCCGTACCTCTTTTATTGTGGATCAACAAATGGCTAAACACAATAGCTGTTTCAAAAATCTTTACCAAAATTAAATAGACAAAGTAAGAAATTAAAAATATTAATAATTTCCGTAAAATTTCAACCCGAAAGCCGTAATTAATATAATCCAGTCAAAAATGTAATTACGATAAACTGTATTTTTATATGTATATTTCTTAATTATTTAAATCAGAAAAATTTAATAAAAATCGTGTGTTTTATAAGCTCATTGAGTTTAATTCCGGAGCTTACAAACATTATATTTAAAAATAAATTTGAGGAAAATTTATTGTCTGCATAATGTTATCTCTATGGAAGGCTCGTTTTTTATTAATATCTGGACAACTCCTGGTCCTAGCAACTCGAAACGTGGACTAAATTTTTAGTGGGGCTATTCCAAGGCTACCCACAAAATTTCATGAAATTCGATACCGCGTTATAATGATACACACACACACACACACACACGGCCACTCAACTACCTGCTGTAAGCCTCTGGGCCAGCCGAGTAGTCTGGGCCTTCAACACACACACACACACACACACACACACACACACACACTCTCAATGGGCGCGGTAGCCCATTGGTTAGCGCGCTGGAGTTGCACTCGGTAGGCCCGGGTTCGATTCCAGCCACTGCCAAAACTGCTGCCGTGTTCATGCGGAGTGCGATCACGTTAAACATGTGGGTCCGAAAGTCCTTCCGAGAGGTTGGTGGTAGGGGAAGGAGGGTACGGTCCCTGTGGATGCCTCCCCCACTGGGTTCCGGTCTAAATTGGGTGGCACTTCTCGACCGTCCAAACAGTTACCTTACACCTTTCTGGTAGGTCGGACGGTCTGGGTTTCAACAACAACAACACACACTCTCAAACACACATATACACTCACTCTCAAACACACATACACACAGAACGCTTTTCATTTTTAATCATATATGCTAGCACTATACAGGGCATTTAAATCCTCCAAATTATTGCATATGTTTTAATACTGATATGAGAAAGTAAAAATAAATTACAAATGTAATAAATATATAACATCCACATCCAAAATCTAATTATGACTTTACAAGTATTAACAAATAATCTTATTAAGAAAAGTTTTCATACTGATGCGGAGATTATCCGTAGGTTAAATTTATGTTACAACAAAAAAGAACAAAAAAAAAACTGTCCAACCCGAAACAAAGGAAAACTATGCCAGATATTTTTAATTAAATACTTTTTGTTAAATGTTCTTTCCCGTCCTGAAAACAGAAGTGAAGTGATTTGGAGTTCATTTGGTCAAGGAAAAAAAGGGATTTAGGAACAAATATCATTTCTTTTGATACGCTTACGAAACTCATCACCTGCATTCATGGCGTATTCTCAAAAGTCCGAATGTTTGAATAACTCAGTTTTATCTAAAGCACCAATCAGCACCTCAGTTTTATCAAAAGTTCCAAAACGATTATCTTCTATCTATATACATAAAACTGAAAATCTATCTGTTTCTTTGTCATATCGCCACAGTAGAACAGCTGCACCGAACTTCGTGAAATTTTCATGGGTTGTTTTGGTATTGTAGTCGCAATTAAAATGTAGTCTTCCTTCTATTCTCTTCTTCTGTCTTTCTGTCTTCATGTTCTTCTGACTGCATTTAATTCCATTTGAAAAGCAGAACAGTTACGGCAGACGATTTTTTTCCTTAACATTTCATCAATGAATTTATTTATAGTTTTTGATTCAATTGTGGTAACCGCGTGAAGTTACCGAAATTGTGTTATAATTAATCGTGTTATAATGTTATAATCATGGAGTTAGAAAGAAGGAGATAAAACTCCTAAGTATTAAACGCTTGAAAATGCCATAATGTTTTGAGAATTATATCTAGGTGTGGCTAGTGTTAGTAAAATAGCCTCTATTGCTAGTTAATGCAATAGAAAGCCATAGTATTTAGTATATGTATTTTTGCTCATTTTTAAAATAAGGGTTCCCTAATTATGAGTATAATTTTCCAGTACATTTTCATTGTTGTAAGATAGAGCACAGAATATATGGAGATAAAAATAAATTAAAAGGTAAAATAATTTTGAACACGTAAGAAAATTCTTTATTGTTTCAGATCTACTTTACATTGTGCTAATAATTTATTTTTGCAAAATTGACAGATTAAATAAATATTCTAGGCCTTCCGCCATAAAAATGCATGCAATGAAGGACTACTTTTCTTATTCCAGCGCCATCTGAGTAATTGTCTCAAACGATAATGGTGCTTTCTTAATATGAAGTTTTAACTCCTTACTTTTATCTCCATGGTTATATTTAATTGGTTATTAGATTCAAATGTCTGAAAAGGTTGAAAAAAAGGCAGCATACAGTGATCGCAGATAACATATCGTTTTACATACCGTAATTTTGGTGTTAATAGAACTGTAAAATGTGCGCCATTTTTGTGCTTATTTGAAACAGATTTTGATATTGGGTACTTTTATTAAGTGTGCATTTAATGAAGCTATATATGATTAAATTCTAAAATCCGTTTCAAATATGACTCATCATCAAGAATAACTAAACCGAATTTCATGAAATTTTGATGGTTAGCCTTGGTAGGGTCTTTCATAACATTTAGGCTTCCGCTGTCTGTCTGAATGTCTTTCTGACTATTTCCTCACTTTGAGCGTGATTCAATCGTTACATAAACCTCCAAATATAAAAAAAACTGTCGTTGTTCCAAACTAATGTGACCTAACCATTTTTTGAGTCTCTGTACAATAATTTATATTCGAAAGCCGAAAACATGGCTCGGTTGCTGTTCATTCCTCTATCTCTAAAGTTATGGCAGCTTTATAAATGAACAAAATGATAACTATGATAACTAAACGTTTTTAATTTGAAAGGCCATAAATGAAAGATAATTCTGTATTTTTGCCCCTAATAAAAAGTCCAGAAACGTAGTTTACAACGAAGCTATTCTTTAAGTGTAAAATTGCTATTATATAAAGAAAATTGTAAGTTGTGTTTCTAGCTTCCTCTTTATCATCTCAGCACAGGAAAACTCGCTTTTTTTTTCCTTTTTGCAAGAATTATTATAAATTTTAAAAAGAGGCTCCAAATGTTAAAAGTTCACAGTAAATTGAGAAATGTAAGTTTATTTACATTACTCAGCCCCCTGCTCGATACGCTCGCCAACCCCCGTAACTCCCTTGTCCTGCTCGCAGAGCTTTCTTTGCAAGCTATTTCAAGCCAAACTAAAGTTTAAATCGGTAAATCGTTTATTTTACCGCCTTACTCTATTATTTATCTACAAATGTACCAAATTTCATATTTTTAGATGCTATAGTTTTTGCTGTACGTGACAGACAAGATCGATGGACGTGCCGATACGAAAAAACAGTTTTCACTTCAGAAGTGCATAAAAAGTAAAATATCTCGTAAACTACATCGAAATTAAGAAAAGGGGCTCCGCCCAGCTAAAAATTCAACTATGTAGGTTGCCTGCAAAAATTCGTGGTCTTGCTATTGTTAGTCTATCTAGGACGCGAGGTCGCAGCTCAAATATTTTGCCTTTGACATTAAATATTTCTTTAACTAAAATGTCTATGGTCTAATATGGTCTATATCGAAAAACGGTTCACTTCAGCGTATTCCCCAGATATTTCTCTACAAGTGTACCAAATTTGAAATTTTATTATGCTATAGTACTATTATATTATTTTGCGGTTTTATTTTGCGGTACGAAACAAAGAAACTCGATAAACGAGAAATTTGTCAAACAGCGGAGTCAGCTACTTTTTAACTTTCCTTATATGTCAGCTTATTTTTAACTTTCCTTATATTATGTATATAATGTATAAGGAAAGTATTGTGACGGGGTCGAAAATTCGAATTCGAGTTTTCGACGAGAGAGCACCTTTCAAGCATCCCTGATCACGAATCAAACATTTTTGAAGTGATGTCTGTGTGTGTGTGTGTGTGCGTGTGAAAAATATGTGTGTGTGTGTGTCAGCCAGCCTGTGGAGACGATAACTGACGAACGAATGGACCGATTCGAACGAAATGTGGTACAAAAATCACAATCCGTAAACACTGGAAGCTTATTGTTTTTATACGCAATCGAATGTTCAGAATCCCCCTAAATTTTTGAGTGAAATTTTGAAAAAATTATCAAAAAATCAAAACCGCTAATAAAGTTACGCAAATAAGCATTTCTTATGTAATTTTTCATTAGAAAACGATTGACATAAATTTTAGAACGCTAACATGAACCGTTCTCGAGATATTACACATTTTTCAAAGAATTATCAAAAGTCATATAAAATAAAAAAAAAATATTTCCTATTGAGAAACATGTTCACTTTTCATATGTAATAACATGTGATAAATTTGGTGAAATTATTCTCGTGGATCTGGCTCGTTCCATTCATAAAAAAGATACTTTGAGTAATATTTTTGTATTTGATCGCCAATAGTCATTTATCTGCTGTAGGAATAACTTATTTCTCCGTCCATAACGCTTGGCGAGATTTTGGCGACGAATTTGGTGGAATGTCGCCAGCTTGGCGACTTTTTTAAATGTTGCTAAATTAACGAAAAACTCGCCAAATGGATAAAAATGGCGCTAAATCAATGAAAATGACGACTCATCGACGAAAATTCAATATCTTGGAATATAAATATCTACTATAAAAGTAATCTATTTTTATTTTTTTTGCTGTAAAAGTAGTTAATGCATTGCATTATATAAGGAAAGTTATGTACTGCCCACATCAGATTTTTTCTTAATATAGAGAGATAAAGAGATATACTAGAAACTGTATCCGGCATTTTGCAGAATTCACTCCGACGATAAGAACTTGCAATTTTATCTCAACAGCTTAACAGTAGAGCGTCGGCTGGCCAGTCCGAAGATCCGCAGGGTTCGATTCCCGGTTGGGGCAGCAAGGCGCATTAGAATGGCGCCCAAACAAATCAATCCTGTAGGTTAGTGCAAAGAGGTCTGAAGACCCCAGACCGTGGGACTCACATAGTGGGTTTAGAGAAGCTAGTTGCACGGTCGGGAAAGGATACCTCCTGCACTCAGGAGGCAGCAAAGGTTCACCACCCCGCCAAACGAACATTTATTTAGGTCTAAAAAGATAACAATTGATGAAAAATATTGTGGTTAAACAGACAGTTTTACATTATATTTGAACTTGGCAAGTATACGTCCATTTTTCAAAAATGGGAAAAGGGTTATTGCGAATATAGATAAAAAGATCATTGAAAAATAAAATTTAGAGTAAGGTATATTAACATAATGAAAAATAGATTAAAATGAAAGAAAATAATAAAATTTTAAAAGTAAAATTTAGAAAATATATATAAAAAAAATATATGAAAAGGAAAAAAAACATGGAAAACAAAAATAGAAATTTAGAATAAAATTTAGAAAAGAAAAATTTGATAAAGTTCAAATAAAAAGGGTCAAAAGAAAAAGAAAGAATCGAGGAAATGAGAACAATTAACATAGCTTTTTTTTTTTTTTTTTTTTTTTAAACAGAAAATATGGAGGGAACACAATAAGTCCTTATAAGTTAATAAGAATGAAATAAAGGGATTCATGGATCAAAATTAATGGAGAGCAGAATCTACTCATGAGCTTAGGTCACTTTATTAGAAATTTCCATGGCAACAAGAATACAGTTTTTAATTTTATCTACTGAAGAAGGATTTGAACGAACTTTGGAGAACCAAATTGGTTTATTAGAGGGGGAGGGTTTGTAAAGATGAAAATTTTTAGAAAAAGGACAATCGAAAATGTAATGATCAACGTCACCGAATTTATTGCAAATACAGTTAGAGGTGGTTTTAATTTTGAAAAAGTATAGGTAATCAAGAAAGGGGCCATGACCAGTAAGAAAGTAAATGAGGTATTTATTAAAAATTTGTAAATTAGGATTCACGATAGGGAGGTAAGACAGGATTCCAGCCGGATCACCAGTCCTGGTGGGAATATTGAAAGTGACCCTAGTACGATTAGTACGAATTCAGTGGACTCTGGAAGATTGAACGTCGATTTCAAATTGAGAGGATAATGGCCACGCATGATACTAACCTGGGTAAAAATAATAATAGCAGGAGGCTAACCTGAGATAAAAATAACAGAAGGTGGCCAGTCAGATTAGCAGTTGCCCGCCAATCTGACATTAGAGGGTGTAGAATGGGGTGGAGAGTCCACTTCGACGATAAGATCTTGCAATTTCGTCCCAGTAGCTCAAAGGTAGAGCGTCGTCTTGACAGTTCGGAGATCCAGGGTTCGATTCCCGGTTGGAGCAGCAAGGCTCTTTACAATTTCACGGGATTTAAGATGCAAATATTCAATTAAAATTATACCGCACTCACAGCGAATTCTCAAAACCCAAAACATCTTTTAACAATACGCAGACTACAAAATAATATACAATAACACCATAACAACAAATACAAAAAATCTGATGTGGGCAGCACATGACTTTCCCTGCAGACTTATATTCCGATTCCCTTTATTTTAATTAAATTTAATTCACTTTAAATTCAATTTTCGATCTCATTTGATAACTGGACTTATTTTCAAAGATGGCGTAGAGAAAATACGAAAAAACTAAAATATCTCGAGAACGGCTAGTTCTAGTGTAATGGGGTTGGTCTTATTCTTTTCTTCGTTAAAAATTACGTATTAAACGAGCATTTAATGGATATATTTGAACATAAGTAGTTCTTTATTTTAAATTTTAGCGATTTGTGCGGGCCATTTTGCAAAACAAGGCAAGTTATTTATTTTCTAATCGTACCAAAATCTAATCAGCACCAGGGTGACCAATAAGCGACTTATCTACCAAATTTTGTGAAATTCAGTCCATTAGATTTTTAGCTAGAGTGGATACAAGCCTTTGCGGGCCATTTCGCAAAAAAAGGCGGGTTCTTTTATCCCGAATCTTACCAAAAACAAATCAGCACCAGATTCGCCCACAAGTGACATACCTACCAAATTTTATGAAATTCGGTCAATTAGTTTTTCAGTTAAAGTGGATACAAAATCAGCACAGACAGACAGACAGACACACAGACACACAGACAGACAGGCTCACAGACACACACACACACACAGACAGACAGACGTCACGCAAAAAATAGTTTTTTCGCATTCTAGAGGTCTCGAAACGTGTAGATCCGTCGAAAACTCGAGTTGCGATTTTCGACATGATTCCAATACTTTCCCTATACATTACCATGTATTGCAGGGAAAGTAAAAAAAAACATAAATAAATAAAAAAACTGAGGAGCTGTATTGGAGGTACGCCCACAACATATGTACTTGTAAATGAACCAAAGGTTTACATAAAAGTTTAATTTATTTCTACAAGCTGTCAACAATTGCCTATGATAGGAGAAATAACTTACAAATTGCAAACGCTTAGCATCTGATATTAAGCCACATGATATAATTCTTTTTTTCAAATAAAGTGTAGGAAAATAATCGTGTGCAGAATACTATTTCTATGGAACGTTTTATTTTGCATTATTAATACTTCAACAACCCCTGATTTTAGGAACTCGAAACATAGACAGAATTACCCGCTGTGAATTAGAGAATAATCATACAAAAACAGGCAAATAACCGATTTCCATTTTTATATATATACCGTAAAATTCCATCGAGAATTCCCTAGTAGAATTCCCTCCAATGCGACTGAAAATCGCAGAAGGGAAAGAAGACAGATATAAGTAACAAAGTATATTTTTATCAATAAATTTATTTTATTCGATGAAGAAATTTCTTATTTTTTCCGATATTTAGGGGAGGGTTTGTTTCACGGAATTTGTCAGAATTTCAAACTGATTCAAAAATGGATCAACGGAATTCTATACGATAGATATGCATCCTGCCACTTTTAAATAAGCATAACTTCCTAAATTACAGCCATTCTGAAAAGTAATTTTAAAATTAATGCATAAAAGTATATCTTCATCTTACAAAATCTAATTACAATTCTGTCTAGCTCAGCGTTTCTCTCCGCAAATGATGTAAAGACTTACCGTAGGTCAATTTTGCGTTATGCTCAGAAATAACAGATGCCAGAAAAAAAATTCCAACTCACAGAACGAAGAAAAACTATGCCAAACATTTTTAATTAAATACTTTCTTGCTTAAGGGTTTTTTTCCCTTTCTTTTTCCTTTTGAAAACAGGAGTAAAGAGATTTGGGATTCAATCAGTGACGAATAAAATAATTCTGAAATTGAGCTATTGTTACTATCTCTATGTACATAATACAAGGGAAAGTATTGGGGAAAGTTTCAAGCGTCCTGGAATTCGAATCGAATATTTTTATGGTGATGTACGTGTATATGTGACCTTGAGACTGATATCTCACTAACAAATAGAGCGTTTCGAACGAAATTTAGTATAAATATTACAATCGGTGCATACTGGAACTCTAATAATTTTAAACGCAATCGAATGTTCAGTAGAGTTCCAAATTTTGGAATGAAATGTTGAAAATATTATTAAAAAATCAGAACTTCAATAATGTTATCTAAATGATCATTTCTTATTAGAAATTTTTATTAGAAAATGAATGAAAAATTTAGAACGCTGGCATAAGCGGTTCTCGGGATATTGCAGAGTTTTCAAATTCAATTTATCAAAAAAATCACACAGAATTAAGAAGTTTGAACTATTGTGAAATAGGTTCATTTTTCATAGATAGTATTATGCGATACATTTGTTAACATCATTCTCGTGGTCTAGCTCGTTCCATTAATGGGAGAAGTTACTTTGGGTAATAGTTTTGCATTTTGACGCCCACCAATTCGTCAATAGTCATCAAATGCTCTTCTCTCAATTTTCCTGTAACGCTTGGCGATAAATTTGGCGATTAATTTGGAGAAATATCGTACTTGGCGACATTTCGCCACTAATTGACGAAAATATCGGCAAAAATTCCGCTAAGTTAACAAAAATGAAACCAAATGATGACTTTATTGTTAAAATATTTTGACTATATTGCTTACTGCGGATACTATCAATATTGTTAATTGTCAATTTAGAGTTCAGAGAAATAAATTAATTGGGTCTTCGAAAATTTTTTACATGTTGTCATCCGAAATCAATCTTATACATTATTTTACTTTCTCTGTAATACATGGTAATGTATAAGGAAAGCATTGGAATTATGTCGAAAATCGCAACTCGAGTTTTCGACGTATATACACGTTTTGGAACCTCTAGAACACGAAAAAATTATTTTTAGCGTGACTTCTGTGTCTGTGTGTGTGTGTGTCCACTCTAACTAAAAATCTAATTGACCGAATATCATAACATTTCGTAAGTTCCTTGTGGGTGACCCTGGTACTGATTAGATATTTATATGTTTCGGAATTAAAAAATCTGATGTGGGCAACACATGACTTTCCTTATATAATGCAATGAATTTACTACTTTTACATTTAAAAAAATGTTATTCTTATAGTAGATACTTATACTCTTTCCAAGATATTGAATTTTCTTCAATTAGTCGTTATTTTCATTGATTTAGCTTCATATTTATCCTTTTGGCGAGATTTTCGTTAATTTGGCAACATTTAAAATTGTAGCCAAGTTGGCGACATTCCGCTAAATTCGTCACCAAAATCTCGTCAAGCGTTATGGACGAAGAAATAAGTTATTCTTACAGCAGATAAATGACTATTGTGCGTTCAAATACAAAAGTATTACTCAAAGTATCTTTTCTCGTGAATGGAACGAGTTAGATCTACGAGAATGATGTCACCCAATTTATCGCATGATATTACATATGAAAAGTAAACATTTTTCTCAACAATTAATATTTCTTTTTTATTTAAGGGATTTTTTTGATAAATTTATTGAAAAATGTGCAATATCTCGAGAACGGTTCATGCTAGCGTTCTAAAGTTTATGTCAATCGTTTTCTAAGGAAAAATTACATGAGAAATGTCTATTTGCGTAACTTTATCAAAGGTTTTGATTTTTTGATGATTTTTTCAAAATTTCACTCCAAAATTTAGGGGGGCTCTGAACATTCGATTGTGTTTTAGAACAATAGGCTTCCAGTATTCACGGATTGTGATTTCTGTACCGAATTTCATTTAAATCGCTCCATTCATTCATCAGTTATCGTCTCCACAGACTCATTGACACGCGCACACACACACACACACACACACATACTTTCACACACACACACACACAGACAGACATCACCTCAAAAACGTTCGATTCGTGATCAGGGATGCTTGAAACGCACTCTCCCGTCGAAAACTCGAATTCGAATTTTCGATCCCGTCACAATACTTTCCTTATACATTATTGTATATAAGGAAAGTAGAAAGAACCTGCCTTTCTTTGCGAAATGACTCGCAAAAATCGTCGAAATCTAAAATAAAAGACTACATATGCTCAAATGTATTATTTAAATGTTTGTTTTATACGTAATTTTTGACGACGAAAAGAATGAAACCAACCCTACTACTCTAGGACTGGCCGTTAAGTTTTTTCCATTTTTACTACTCCGGTTTTGATAATACGTCCAGTTACCAAATGAAAACGAAAACTAAATTAAAAGCCAAAATTCTGTGTCATTTAAAATAATTATGCATGTTATGTAGTGCCATTAAACTCTATTTAATAAATTATTAATGAAATAAAGAGAAAATGAAATTGAGTCTGTAGGTAAAGTCATGTGATGATCACATCAGATTTTTTTCACTGTGAAAGAAGAAAATTCCTTGCATTATACAGGGTGTCCCAAAAAGATTGAAACGCGCTCTAATTCTTCACCTGTTGGAGATAAGTGGACAATGTAAATTTAAGTTGCAAAAATGTTGAAAATAAGGTAGGAAATAAGACTACGTTAATGAAATAGCCCTCCCATTAATTTTCAAAAAGTTACACTTTTTAAATTTTTATACGATCCCCTTAGACAAATTGGGTCAATCAGAAAATTTTTATTTTTAATGCAACAAGATCATTAAAAAAAAACGCGTATCTGTATCTTAAAAATTGAGCAAGTTATATTTTATTAAAAATTGAACATTGTGAATGGGAACCCTATATCAAATTAGAAATGTAAATTTGTGACATATCACAAAAAAGATAAAACTGAATGATAATACATAGGATACCCAACCGCGTAATGAGTACCACTGCTTTACATGATCTCTGTCTGTCTAATGCTTTATTTAGATGCACTTGTGATAAAAAAATTTAACACATATTAACGTATTTTTGATCTAAACAATTTCCGTCGTCAATTTGTTTATGATCCCTATTTTCACCGATGAAACAGCCTTTCACATGGTACGGAAAAGTGGCATAAGTCAGATTCTTTTCTTTATCATAATTCTGTTGATTTTAAAGATATATATATGCGATTTTTTTAATAATCTTATTGCATTAAAAAAAATCTGATGTGGGCAACACATGACTTTCCTTATACAATGAAATGAATTTACTACTTTTACAGTAAAATAAATAGGTTTTTCTTCCAGTAGATACTAATATCCTTTCCAAGATATTGAATTTTCGACAATTAGTCGTCATTTTCATTCATTTATCGTCATTTTTATCCATTTGGCGAGATTTTCGTTAATTTGGCAACATTTCAAAAAGTCGCCAAGTTGGCGACATTCCGCCAATTTCGTCACCAAAATCTCGCCAAGCGTTATGGACGAAGAAATAAGTTATATATATATATATATATATATATATATATATATATATATATATATAACTTATTAGATATTGAATTTTCGACATATATTATATAACTATTATATATTTATATATTATATAACTTATTAGATATTGAATTTTCCACAATTAGTCGTCATTTTCATTGATTTATCGTCATTTTTATCCATTTGGCGAGATTTTCGTTAATTTGGCAACATTTCAAAAAGTCGCCAAGTTGGCGGCATTCCGCCAATTTCGTCGCCAAAATCTCGCCAAGCGTTATGGACGAAGAAATAAGTTATTCTTACAGCAGATAAATTGGCGTTCAAATGCTAAAGTATTACTCAAAGTATCTTTTTACATGAATGGAACGAGCTAGATCCAGGGAGAATGATGTCACCCAATTTATCGCATGATATTATATATGAAAAGTGAACATGTTTCTCAATAGGAAATATTTTTTTATTCTATTTTATATGACTTTTTCATAATTTTTTTTAAAAATGTGCAATATCTCGAGAACGGTTCATGTTAGCGTTCTAAAATTTATGTCAATCGTTTTCTAATGAAAAATTACATAAGAAATGTCTATTTACGTAAATTTATTACTGGTTTTGATTTTTTGACGATTTTCTCAAAATTTCGTTTGAAAATTTAGGAGGGTTCTGAACATTCGATTACGTATAAAAACAATAGGCTTGTAGTATTTACAGATTGTGATTTTAGTACCAAATTTTGTTCGAATCGGTCCATTCGTTCGTCAGTTATCGTCTCCACAGACTCACTGACACACACACACACACACACACACACACACACACACACACACACGCCCGCGCACACAGACATCACTTCAAAAATGTTTGATTCGTGATCAGGGATGCTTGAAACGTGTCTCCCGTCGAAAACTCGAATTCGAATTTTCGACCCCATCACAATACTTTCCTTATACATTATGTATATAAGGAAAGTAATAAAAATTTTCTGATTGACCGAATTTGTCTAAGGGGGTCGTATAAAAATTTAAAAAGTGTAACTTTTTGAAAATGAATGGGAGGACTATTTCATTAACGTAATCTTATTTTCTACCTTACTTTCAACATTTTTGCAATTTACATTGTCCACTTATCTCCATCAGGTAAAGAATTAAAGAGCGTTTCAATATTTTTGGGACACCCTGTATAGAGAAAGTCATATACTGCCCACATTAGGGTTTTTTCTTACTTTGATACAATGGAGCGACAGATACTACACAATTATAAAAAAAAAATCTGATGTGGACAGCACATGATTTTCCCTACATAATGCAGTGACATTACTTGTTTTCACAAAGAAATATTATAATAGTATACGAGATCCACAGAATAATGAATGTTTTTAACATTTAATTAACACCACGTAATTTAAATTTGCGAGCTTCTGGCAACTCACTAGTTCAAACAGAATAACTTATTTATACTCAAGTGCAAAATGTCCATTAAAATGCAATTAGTATTTTGCTTATCTAGTGGAACAGCTTCAATCCCAAACGAAGAACCTCTCAAAAAGGCAGGTATTTGACATACGCTGTCCCAAATTGTTCAATACTTCTTTGCAGGTATTGGCGTCCATGGACCACAATGTCTGCAAAGGAGGATCGAACTGTTTCGAACAGCGTATGTCAAATATCTGTCTTTTTGAAAGGTTCTTCGTTTGGATATGACGCTGTCCCACCCGTAAGCAAATGGTTAACGTGTAATAAATATCCCGTGAAATAAATGAGTGTTTGCAAATTTCTTGGCGTCAAAATATAACAAGAAAGATCAATCATGCTTAAAACATTGATTATGAAACACTTTCCAACTTCAATGCAATTTTATTTAAAAATGTCTAAAATGCAATACATTCCTCGGTAATATTTTGAAACTTATCACAATACTGCATTAATTTATTATATTTGAAAACTTAAACCGTCATCGAAAAAAATGAACTTCATTCAAATGACGGCATTGAAATATAAATTGCCTGGTTTAAACATCTCTAAAAGGCGATACATTCCTCGATAATAATTTTAAAATTGTCATAATACTACAATAATTTATTATATTTGAAACTTCATCGAAAACAACTGAAATTAATTCAAATGACGTCATAGAAAAAATAACACGCCTGGATCTCTCTATAAAAACAGGATTTCATTCATAACTTTCTCCCATTCATTTCATTCATCACAATACTATAATAATTTATTTTATTTAAACATTTTGTTTAAGACCATGGAGCTACAAAAAATTAAACTCTATGCTTGAAACTTCATCGAAAAAAATCGTCCTTCTCTTTATGAAATCAATTAATATTTCATTCATATCAGCCATGCAGATTCCATGGACAAAATTATTTTGTGTTAAAAAAATACAGGAATTCTAATACAACTCATTCTACATATTTTGCTGTTTATATTTTACATAGGTGAAAAATAGGCTTAGTTGTAGAAATAATCAAATTTAGATGAGCATTTAAACTCAAATATATTGTCATTGCGTTGTTTCAGTATGTAGATGCACAGAATTTAAGCAAAAATAAAGTAGTTTTAGGACGGATACAACACTCAATATGAATTAAAAAGAATTTAAAAAAAATACGATTTTGAAACAAGATGGATGCCATATATCATTTTGAAGTGGATCATGTAATCGTTTCATATCATGGTCACGTGATCGTTTCATATAAGAGGTGTAATTATTATTTTAATTTTTATTTAAAAAACTACTGAATATATTTCGCTGAATTTTTATTTATATATTTTATGGAACAATTTGAATATTACCTAAAATTTTCGAAGCAATTTGTGAATTTTAAATCCGCTTAAAAAATGTTTGAAAAATTAGGTCCCATAGGGCTCAATGTATTTCATTTTTTAGACCCGGGTTCAATCCAAAACTAATTGGGTGATATTATTCATTTATATTCCCATAGGTTCTACAGACCGTCTGAACAACATACTAAAATTTCATTTTGATTAAGTCATTTTTACGGCAGTTATCGTGCTAACGGACAGACAGAATGAACAAAGTCATAAACACTTTTCAACTTTGTTGTAAAGTGTTAATAAAAACACTACAAAAGTTAAACCTACTACAAACCTACTACAAAACTACTGCTCTTCTCTCGTGAATGGAACAAACTATAGATCCACTAGAATGATGTCAACAGATTTGTCGCATGATATTGCACATAAAAGATGAACCTGTTTGATGATACTTACTACTTGTTTTTATTTTTTGATATATTTATATGAAAATGAGCAGCACCTTGAGAACGGTTCATGCTTGCGTTTTAAAATTTCCGTGGTTCCCTCATTAGTGAAAAATTACGTTAACGTAAGTATTTAATGTTTATATCAAAAATTCTTTCGTAAATTATGTAGTATCACAAGAACGATTTATGAGAGTTTGTATCATTCGTTTTAAAAAAAAAAGTAAAAAATGTTTAATTAAAGACCTTGATTAATTAAAGATCGAAACGCGCTTTAATTCTTTACCTGTTGGAGATAATTGAACAATGCAAATTGCAAAAATGTTGAAAGGTAGGAAATAAGATTACGTTAATGAAATAGCCCTCCCATTCATTTTCAAAAAGTTACACTTTTTAAATTTTTATACGACCCCCTTAGACAAATTGGGTCAATCAGAAAATTGGGGAAACAAAATTTTTTTACAAAAATTCAATCGAAAATTGGGGGAATGCTCCGGATATTCAATTGTAATTAATCCAGAAGTCATTGATTATGAAAATCGTACCACATGATCTTCGAAACACTTTATTCGTCTGTGAGATATCGCTCCAATAAACTCAAGGACAGACCCACACACACGTACTAACATATAACCACACACTAACATACAATCACACACACACACACACACTAACATACAACCACACACTCACATACAATCACACTAACATACAATCACACACACACACACACACACTAACATACAATCACACACTACCATATATACATACACGCACATACACACATATGCACTAACATACACACACACACAATATCATACATACACACACACAGTATCATACATACAATTCATCAGCTTATCATTATCCAAAATTGAAATTATGCAAAATTATCGAAGGGAAATGGTAAATGGAGTAAGAAATGGAGTAGACTGATAATAAAGTTTCTACAATTTTGCCTAATATCAATGTTATGTGATAACGTTTAAATAGTATTGCTTTGAATTGAATCAGTCTACACTTTCAATTGGGTTAAATTTCGTGTATGATTAAAATTTATTTTCCACTTTTCCGTAGGGATGAAATTCCTACTTTTGTGTAGGGATGAAATTCCAAAACTTATTTTTCCACACAATTTATATTTTACTTTTCAGTTTTCATTTTTTACGTAAAAAAAGAATATAGAACAAAATTATATAGAAATATACATGGATCGATGTATTTGAACTAAGAGGGCATTTCATCTAAAGACCCCGAACCATAAATCGCAATGAAAATACATGAAATAGGCAAAAATATAGTCATGACGCACATAAATGATGTAACGACGCAACGTAATGACGTGAAAGTTTGATATATAAAAATGCTCCATATGATGGGAACTGTGGGCCGAGTTTCAGTTCTCTGAGTGCTCTAGGAACGAAAAACGAGCCCGTGAAAAATGGCTTATGTATAAATGGTGTAAGGACGTAACGTAATGACGTACAAATGTTATGGATGAAAGTGTTCCAACCCCAGTTTGAGCTGTCTACATATTCTGGAAGCCGAAAATAAAACGTTCGGCGAGATTAAACTGTGCGCGGAGTTGCAGCTCCTTACGTGTTCTGAGAACACAGAACGAGCCCGGTAAAGATGGCATACGCAAAAGACACTACGACGTAACATAATGAATTTTTACAATGAATGAACCTTTTATAGCTGAATGAAATAGATAAATGAACCTTTTATAAATGAATGAAATAGATAAATGAACCTTTTATAGATGCAAGAAATAGATGAATGAACCTTTTGCAGATGACTGAACCTTTTATAGATGAATGAAATAGATAAATGAACCTTTTATAGATTAATGAAATAGATGAATAAACTTTTATAGATGAATGAAATAGATAAATGAACCTTTTATAGATTAATGAAATAGATGAATAAACTTTTTATAGATGAATGAAATAGATAATGAACCTTTCATAGATGAATGAAGTAGATGAACCTTTTATAGATGAATGAAATAGATGAATGAACATTTTATAGATGAATGAAATAGATGAATGAACATTTTATAGATGAATGAAATAGATGAATGAACCTTTTATAGAATGAATGAAACTTTTATAGATGAAAATGTTTTGCGATGCGATAATGTGTACCGAATTTTAGCTCTCTACGTACTCCGAGAGTCGAGACCCAACCAGTAAAATATTTGGAACAACGGGACAAAGTCCACTTCAAATTAAATAAAAGAGGGAATACGACAAATTGATTACACTCTTTTAATGTTAAAATAATCAGAGTTTATGTTCATTTTTGATATCTATAACCGTTACATTACAAATTTAATAAAAATTTCGCTGTTGTACACGTAATTTGACAGAC